>CAAKHG010015056.1:0-11311 GCA_901007715.1 Dactylopterus volitans | reverse complement strand
GGGGTGTAAGTCATACATACAGGAGCTCTTGGGGAGGAGAAGGGGGAGCTTTTATCATGCGTCTCTGGTATTTAGATCCTCCAGTCATGGTTTGACTGAAAGGCAAGTACTTAAGGCGGCAGATTGCGGGGAGAAGCGGAGGAGTCATGTTCCAGCTGCCTTTTGTTGAGGCAGAAAGAGAGTGACAGTGAAGCAGCAATTTGTACTTACTTGGCAACGCAGCTCACATGCACTTGGAATTTTTCCCCAGCCCTCATTTTGAGCGAGTCTTGCAAGGCTGAACTTGAATTGTATCGTTGTCTGTGCCATGATGGATTGGACTGGGCCCTGCAAAATGACTGACCCCTGTTATTTTTCTTTTACTTCTGAGGATTAAGGAGGTTGTTTGGACATATGCTGCGGGTCAAGGGGGCAGGCAAGAAGGAGTGGGGTGGCTTAATCACAGCAGGGTGAGGAATGCCGGGGTCAGGCTCTGAAGATCTACAGCCGTCTGACTCCCGAGGCGACATAACAGAGGACTCACCACCTTTTACGTAACCTTTGTCGTCGTTGCGCCAGCACCTCGCTGCTTCGCCTGGTGTCCTGATGGATGCGGAGGGCTGATGTGGCGCGATGACTGCGATGTACGGCGCGAAGTCAGCTTTCGGTTGACCTCGCCGACGCGTCCGGCGCCGGCGATTTGCCCTTCATTCATTAACACCATTAACACGATTTTCTGCGCGGACTCATCCACATCCTCGTTGCAGCGCAGGCGCCAAAGCGGCCGGCTGCGAAATGTGTCTCCTCTGTAATTTCCGCAACGTTGTCTTCGTCGGGTGGTGGTGTGTGACTGTGCTTCTGTCAATAACAGAGTCCGAGTGGTGGCGTCCGAGCAGGGACGTGACTGTGCATGCTCTTTGCGTCTTGTTCCGTCTGTGGGTCTGTGCGGTTTTTGTCTGTGTGAGTTGCTGGTGTTTGCGCGTCTGTGTGTGTGTGTGTGTGTGTGTCTGTACGTGTGCCCATACCGGCTGACCGTATGAAGCGCTGCATCTCTTCTATTTTACAGCGCCAGGCTCTCAAGGCCTAACCCAGGACAAAGCAGCTAACAAGAGGAGTACCAACGGAGGAGAGGCCACGCTCGGCCGAGGGCCCCGCACAACCTCCGCCACCTCCAGCCCTGATCACAGCGACCACACCCTCTCCGTCAGTAGTGACTCAGGCCTGTCTAGCACCTCTCTGTGGGCAGACAGACCTACTCCTATCACCACCACCAGCACCAGCACCACCGCCACGATCAGGCCCAACCACGGTCCCAGCCAGCAGGAAAAAGTCCAGTTGAAGCGCCTCCTGAGTGGATTTGGAGTTGAGGACGCCTCTCTGGAAGAGATGGATGATCCAGGCCCCAGAGTGGGCATGCAGCAGATAGTCCCAGCTCAAGTGCACATCAATGGAGATCCCCGTCCTCAAGAGAGGGAGACTGACATCCTGGATGACGAGGTCATTACGGGTCATGATCTGCACAGCGTGGACAGCTTGGGGACCTTGTCATCCTCGTGCCACAAGAGCAGCCAGAACTCGCTCCTATCAGATGGCTTCGGGAGTCCCGGGGGAGAGGAGCAGCAAAGCCAAAGCCAGCACCACCTCCACAATTCTGGACCTCCTCCCATGGAGGACTATGAGAGACACTATGCTGAGGCAAGAAGGGGTCGTCTTGGCTCCCGGAGCAACTCGGTGGCCTCGTCCAATCCCAGCAGTGCCTCCATGCCAAAGCAGCATGTCTACAGACAAGGAAGCTATTCCACACAGTCTTGGGTCCGCCAGCAGCAAATGGTTACTGCACAAAAGTTCATCTACATGCCAGAGGATGGAAATGATCCTGAACGATACCCAGGGAGCAAAGAAGGGAGTAGCTCACCCAAAACGGGGGTTCCCACCGCGCCGCAGGACCCGAACAGGGACGCAACCACAGATGCTCTGAGAAACGCAGCTCCCCACAAGGAACAGGCAACGATAAACAACAACAACAACAACAAGCGGGATGAGGAGTTCAAATCTCTAACGATGGACATCGACAACTCCATCGACCAGCTGAACCAGCTGATCATGGACCTGGATCCTACATTCGTGCCGATATCGAGCCACGCCGGCTCCGTTAAAAGGAACGGCGGGACACATGTGAACGGCTCGGTCGGCAAATGCCCCAACGGCATCAGTCTCAGATTCAGTGATAATAACGCGGCGACTCTGAAAAACAAGCAGCCGACAGGTAAGCTCGCTGACAATCTGGGTGTGGTGGTGGTGGCGGTGGTGGTGGTGGTGGTGATGGTGGTGGTGCCGGTGCCGATGAAGAGAAACATGTGACAGTCGTGACACCAGAGAAATAAGCACAGCAGCGATAGAAGTATTAGGACAACTTTAATCACCACACTGAGAAGATAGTAGTTCCTCTCCAGCAGCATTCGCCTTTCTTCTCCTCCACTGGTTGAGTAACACAGCATGCCTTCTCTCCCGATCCAGCTGGCGTGTTTTAGTGGCAGAAATAGCAGGGTTGTTGCCAGGTTTTTCAGATGTTTTCGGTGTGTTTCTGAAGGAAAGCACACCGTCCAGACTTGTCTGTATAACTATCTGACGGGGGATCGGTATGGCACAGAAAGAAAAAGCAGAGCAGCTGTCATCGACCTTTCTGAACATTCCCGTCTCTCCGGGTTTGATTATGGAGGATTTTTTTTTTTCTCTCTGCAAAATCAAAGCCTTTAACGTGTTTGTTCCCCTGAGAATGACAGCTCGCTCGCAGAGGCACTGAGCATCGTCGCACACATCACTCCCTTAATATTAGTCATTTCCTAGAGAAGCTCATGTTTTATAGCTCAATATTACACTTCCCACCTGCCAAGATTCTTTTCAGCATCTCCTGATATACAAATGTCTCCAGTGACTGTTGATTTGCTATATGGATGATTCAAGACCAAGCAGCGTTATGACTCTTGTACCTGATATGTGCCAAAGTTATTTCCACTTGATTCATGTTGTAACTGGTCCCGAGGCTTCAGTGATTGATCTCGACACACCGCAGAGTGTGTTATGGCTGCTCCTAACAACGAGCCTTAAAACTTCATAGAAATTGCACCTCTACAAAAAAAATCCTATGCCTACGAGTTGATAATGGACCGTAAAAAAAAAAAAAAAAAAAAAACCTGACAGGTTTTGATTCTCTTAACAAAAGTATAGACAGTCATGTTTATTAGCAGAGAAGCAGAGGAAAAGCAGTAAACTGTCTGGCAGCGTGTGAATCACACTCCAGCGTGTATTTGCGGTTGAAGGGGGGGCCACAAAATAGGGAGGCCTGAGGAATTTCCAAAGGAGGAACGAGTGAGCCCACAGGCAAAGATTCTTGATTCCAAAGGCATACCTGTCTGTGCATATCAACCACACCGAAGTCTCGTTCCAAGAAACCAGCGCTGAAGGATGTAGCCCTGCTAATGTGAAAATAACAAGTGGCAGGAATCGTGACCACTCGAGCTTCTCGTGCTCATTATGTAATGCCACCCCGCCTCCGTGTTGATTGCTATTTCGAATTGACCACTTTGTGATGATTTCATGCTCAGTTGTGAGGAAGGCGAGGAGAGGGAGACGGCGTAGAGAGGGTTTAGTGTTTTCAAGGGTTGAGGGAAACCGGAATTGTCAATGCTGCAATTGATGAGAGGTGAGGGAACACACACAATTTTTTTGTATCAGATTTATAGGAAGTACTAACAGTTGAATTGTATTGCAGTCACACTTTGATTATTGGAGTGTATTTGGTCACAAAATCAAATTAATTAATTAAAAATATACGTAATGGCATTGAAATGGGATCATTAGCAATATTGAGATGAGATGAGATGAGACAAGATGAGAAGAGGCAGAAAATTCTGAATAGGATGCAAAAACATTGAAGTCTAAAGATTAAAAGAAGGAAGGAAAGAAGTAAAGGCTGACATCAGTGCACATGAATACCAAAAAAAACCAACCTAAAACAAAATAAGATAAATGTAAGAAACAGGTAAAATACAGTAAAGTAGAAAATATTTTTTGATATTGAGAAATGATAAACGGTAGTGATATGGGATCAGAAGTTGTGCACCTGACATTATAAATGTAGTCCTGCAATTATAAGCAAAGAACCCGAAAAAAAAACACACATTCTGAGGTCGAATGTTCTCTGGCTCAATCATACTCACATACAGAATTCCGCAAAGTGCAGATGTGCGTTTTATATATAAGCAGCTTGCATGAGCGCATTGCATGCGCGGAGGAAGACCGCCGAGTATGCATGACACTGTCTGCTCACCCCGGACAATGCGAGTAATGATCCGCAGCATTAGCACCTCTGCATCATTAGCATTCTTCAGGGCTGAGAGGCCGGAGCTCCCTGGGAGGGCTCAAATTAACACCCTGGTGATGAGTGGCCGCACTCCTCCGAGTAGTCACAACACCGACCCCACCCCACCGACCCCCCCGCCCCCCACACACACACACACACCCTACACCCTCAAGCCCACCAGCTGAACACCCAGCATTCCTCAGCTGTCCTCTCAAAACATTACTGCAGGCAGCTCCTGAGGTGGTGGTGGGGAGAGAGAGACAGAGAGAGAGCGGGGGGTGTTCAGATTGAGCAGTGTGGCCCTTTTCCTTTATGAAAAAATGTCAACAACTTTATTTTTTTTTTTAACTGTGGCCATCAAAGTAGCCACCCGAGATTGAGCAGTCACACAAGAATTGGCTAGAGTTTTCTTCTTTTTTTTTAAAAAATGATGTGATAGAATGTAAAGACAGTGCACAATTTTAGCTGAATCTACTCTAAAAAGCTCCAAAGGTCAAAGCTCTGTTTTTTTTTTTTTTGTTTTTTTTTGCCCCATGTATTTCTGTGTACTTTACTTCCTGGAAATCAGTTAACTTTTAAAGACCTGCCCGCTCCTGTCTACCTGTGTCTATCCAGCTGTCCAGTCCAGTGAAGGACGCCTGGTAACCACGCGGAGTCTGAGCCGTCAGGGAAGCGACGTCACGGATCTCCCGGGCTTCTGCGGCTCAGGTTGGGTAGCAGCCGAGGACTACAACAGCCAGCGGATGTACCCCCCTTGCGTGCCACAGCCTCAGGTAAATCCAGCGTGATATGACACATCTTTTTTTTTTTTTTTTTGTTTCCCTGCTTCCTCTGTCCTCCATCGTGACTTACACGTGTGTCCGCGTGTCTGATTGGCTCCAGCATACCATGTTGTATAGGAGCGACAGTGCCGACTACAGGGCGCAGGGCCCGGACGTGGACAGTGGCGTGGAGGCTGGGAGTGACATGACTCCACCCACGCCCGCCTTCCCCATCTCTCCCCCTACACCATATGGTGAGCGTCCTGGATTCACGCGCGCATCTGAATAGGCGCGCGTTTGTGAGCGGTCTGTCATCTCTGTCATGTTTCAGACGTCTTGTCCCCTCACCGGTTTTTGTCTTTTCAGTGAAAAACATGTCAGAATTCACTCACTTCAGGCAAACGCCTTCCCCTAACATGCAGTCCTACGGAGGCTACAGAGCGGAGCAAGGTACATTTTGCCTTTACCTCATAGTGGTGTCATTGTTGTCGGTGGAATTTCTGAGGTTTTCGAGAGAGACATTGAAAACAAGGAAGCCTCAAAAATTCAAAAGCAGGGAGATTCCTGACCTGTCTCTGCCCTTCGTATTTGGTTTTTGGGGAATGTCTGCATTGTTACAGTCTCAAAAGAAAGCCTATTTTTGGTATAACAATGCTGTTCTTTAAATGGCAAGCAGGCCATTCGGTTGCTGTTTTTTTACTGACTTGGAAGGCAGCAATGAGCCTGCAAGCTCTTAGTCAAGATAACTGGTCAGTGTCAATAGTGTTAATTATCCAAATGTGTGGCGGATTTTATTAGTTTCCACAGAGGTCCACAGTGTGTCTTCGGCTTGTGAGGCCTGGGAGCGAATCTGTGCCCCCGCTGTGCCTCTTACAAGCGAACACCCAGGCAAGAATCACTACATTCAGTCCCGACCCATCTCCATGGTTACTGTGGGTCGGGAAACATGACACAAAAAAACTTTTCTTTCCCCCCTGAAAGTGTCTCTGTGTACAGAGATGGAGGGGGGGTGGAGGGGTGAGAAGAAAGTCTTTCAGCTGGGCAGGTCTCATTCCTGTAAAAATAACCTCCAGCAAACCTGGTTTGTAAATGTTGAGATGGAAGATGAAGGGTAGCCGGAAAAAAAAAAAATTACAATTAATTTTCCATTAGCGTTCATGCAGCCACGAAAACCTGTTGACACCCAGGTTTTCCATAATGTTTAAACGCAGACGTCGTTCACCTTGCGCCTAGAAATGTGAGCTCAGGCTGTTCGTTTGAGTGTGCGGCTCCTCAGACCGTCACTCATCAAAGCGCAGCTGGCTAGTTGTGCATAACACAGAGAGCTGATGACTGTAAACAGGTAGCCTGAGTGGCAGACTGGTATTAACACCCCCAATTAAGACGCGTTGTCTGAATGAGCTGCATGCATGTCGGACTTTACGTGTCACTCATGTGGGATATGGACGGACCGGCTTAAAGGGATTCATAAGGTCTATCTATCTATCTATCTATCTATCTCTCTATCTCTCTATCTATCTATCTATCTATCTATCTATCTATCTATCTATCTATCTATCTATCTATCTATCTATCTATCTATCTATCTATCTATCTATCTATCTATCTATCTATCTATCTATCTATCTAGAATGCCACTTGCACGACTCCTTTCAAAGCCAGAATACTGTTATGTTCTCATAATCAGTGGGATATTATTGTGTAAACCTACCATTTATTGTTCCAGGAAAGAATCAAAAGCCCTATTGTGTTGGGATCCTTTCATATGAAGTGGTTGTTTTTATGCAGCTGTGTTTGCATTTATTTTCGCCTAAAACAACATTTTGAAACATAACATTGATACTAATTCCATCGGGCATGCCTCCCTTATCACCGTTGCTTTCGTAAAGAAACCCGGGCATACTCGGAGCTGATGGGCCATGTTGGAGCTGACGCTTTGCAAGACTCCTCCATCAACTGCCACCGGATGCTGAGTGCGGCACACTCTGCCTCTGCTGTCGGAACCCATCAGATTCAGCGGACAGACAGGTAGGAATCTGTCCAATCACGGAACCTCAAAGAAGCTTCAACAAAGCACCGACTTGGCTGTTTATTGATAAAACAGCAGCTGTTTCTTATTTTATTTATGACAAAGGCGCTCTTTTTTTCTTTTTCCCATAAGCTCATCCATGAACCAGTCCTGGCCGGAGCACCCCATCCTCAGCCGCCACCCTTCCCTGAGCAGCTACCCTTCTGCCAGACAAGCATTGCAACACTCCATGTCACTGGACTCTGGCCACCACTCCCCCCCTCTGCATCACCCTCACGTCCACCCTGCCCCGAACGCCCACAGCTCCCCTCGCAGCAGCCAGCGGAGCCGGATAGCTCGCTACGCTCTCAGCCGCAGTCCCGCCCAGAGCTTCGACGAGCAGGATGACTCGGGCCTCGGTTACGGCACAGACTGTCCTCCCTCCGCTTCCTCTCTGCTGGGAAATGGCGGCACGGAGCGGGACCTTCTGAACTCCGTGGACGGCTGTCAGAATCAGCCGCAGCCGCCACTGATGCAGCCGCCTCATCTGCCCGAGAAGAAGAGGGCATCGGACGGGGAGCATTCGCTGGGGACGGCCTCCCCAGCCCTCAGCGGCTTCTCCAGTCCCCACAGCGGGAGCTCTCTGAGCATTCCTTTTCCCAACGTCTTGCCTGACCTGTCGGCTCAGACGCCAGGCACCGCCTCGCCTCTGCCAGGTGAGCCCAGATCAGCTAATCTCCACCAGGGGGGCTGATAACACGGCTGTGTGAGCGTAGGCACATAAATACTGCTATTGGTGCTGATTATTGTGTGTTTTGCAGATGTGCTGGCCAGCAAGCAGGTCACTGTAAAATTTGTGCAGGACACATCGAAATTCTGGTACAAGCCAGATATCTCAAGGGACCAAGGTAGATTCACGGAGTTTTACTTCAAATGCAGAAAATTCAAGAGAATGATTTTTTTTTCGCAAAACTAAATAGCGAACTCACGGGCATTATATTTCTGTCACTCAGCCATTTCAGTCCTAAAGGACAAGGAGCCTGGCTGCTTCATCGTGCGGGACAGTCATTCCTTCAGAGGGGCCTACGGGCTGGCGATGAAAGTGGCCACGCCTCCGCCCTCGGTTCTCCAGCAGAGCAAGAAAGGTAAGAAAGATATAAAGGAAAAGGATTCTGCTTTTTTTTCTTCTTTTTTTTTAAAATAAGCTGTTATTCTTCAGTGGTTTAAAATAAAGATTGGCTGATAGAAGCAGATGCCCATCGTAGAGGCCTAGTTGTTGACAGAATTTACATTTTACTTGCCTGGAATTTCAATAACTCCTCATCTTTATTTTTGACGAATCCCTTCTTGTTTTGTGAAGTAGGGACCCGACTTGTGGAGGTGGTTGGCTTAGCCTCGCATAAAAGACTGCACACGGCCAACTGTCACCTTAGAAACTGATGTTTTTTTTTTTTAAATGGTGGATCGTGGAAAAACGTGCACAAGTTGTGATTTAAGTTGGAGGATTTTTGGTGCTGGTTAATAAGCAAAACATGACGTTTCGAATAAATCGTTGCTGATATTTTTTCAAATTTCGGACGGAGCAAGTTGGGACAACTGATTCCACCTCCACACTTAACCCGCCCCAGAGTGATATTGATCTCGTAACCTCACTCTGCGGTTGATGACGACCTAGTCCAGCATGTTGAACCATCCCTCCGGTCGCCAGGGGTCGGTCCGGCAGCAGGGCTACGCTGGGAATCATACGCGACACACAAAGCCATCTACAGTTACAGCTCACTGTACTCACCTCCGCGTTGGAACCTGAGAGCCTCTTCACTTGGTGCTGCTCTCCTGGGCGTCATCACGATGAAGCTTCACAGACCCCTATTGCCTGATAGTCTTAGATGTTCAGCTAATGTTTCACCTCCTAACAAAGGATGTGCTCGGTCCATAAGCCTGCTCTGATCCCTTGGCCTTCTCTTGGGAAGCTCCCTGTCCTACATATAGCGCCAGTCACGGATGCCTGATACCGGCGCTCTTTTCAGAGCCTGGGATCAAAACAAACTTTGGTGGTTATTTATGCGTCGGGCTTTTTTTTTAAAACAGGGAGGGTTTTATTTTTGGAAAGAAAGCAAGATCTCCAGATGAAACCGGCCAGAAATTCTCTGGCCTTGTTTCAAAAGGAAACCAAAGGCTGGCAGAGTGATAACAAGGATCCACACATGACTTGAGCTTATTCAGAAACGAGCTCGGGGACATGAAATCCCTCACAATGTCTGTCGAAAACAACTTTGTGCTATTTGTAAGGCAAACGTCTGCCCACACATGAGGGCGCCAAGTGTGCCAGCTTACCTTTGCTGCAGCAACCCGCCGTAGTGCTCCGCCCCTTTACTTCAACCCCCCCACAACACCCTCTCCACCACACACACACACATGCACGCACGCACGCACACACACACACACACACACACACACACACACACACACACACACACACACACACACACACACACACACACCTGTCCCTTTGTTTGCCTTCAACCCCTTTGCAGTCCAGCGGCACCTGTGGTGAAATCATGACACGGTCCCTCTCCACACTTTCAGCTCAAGGCATTGTGGTTCCTTATAAGTGTGAAACCCAACCCATTTCAAGGAGCGGGCCTTTCTCCAAGCCTTTGTGTCAAGACATTCCTCACATAGGCGCCTCCTGCCCCCTCAGAGGCGCTCCCGTTGAATCCTAATCCCATTGATCTCCGGAGAGATTGAATGTAGTGATTTAATATGTTTTATGTAACTCTTCAGGGCCGCGGAATTACGTGAAACAAACGCTAGGAGCTGTTGTTGTGGTCAGGCTAAATCTTGCATAATCGACCGGGGGATGGATACCTTGTCTCTCGCATCACCCTGGTTCATTTTGGTTACAGGAGGGGATCTGTCCAATGAGTTGGTGCGCCACTTCCTGATTGAGTGCACGCAGAAAGGAGTGCGGTTGAAGGGCTGCCCCAATGAGCCCTATTTCGGTGAGTGCCGTCTCTATTAAAACACCCCTGTAACAGCGGCATCACCTGGTTCTTTGGCTACATGGCCCCAAAGACTTCATGCACAATACTGCCCTCTATTGGTGCCTAGTGCATTCTACAATTGGCCGGTATTTGGTCCGGCAGCTCGCTGTTGTGTGTGTGTGTGTGTTTTTTTTGTTGTTTTTTTTTATGTCTGCTGTGTGCTAATGCAACAAACTCAGCTGATTATTTTTTATAGTGTGTTCCGTGACTTTAAAGGTGGATGCACGCGTGAAGATTTGAGAACTGTAGTTGTTGTTGCACACAACAACAACTAATGAAGCATTGGGGCAATAAATCATCCAGTGTGTTTGATTTTTTATATGCTGCTATTTTACAGGAAGCTTAACTGCGCTGGTCTGCCAACATTCAATCACTCCCTTGGCTCTACCGTGTAAACTTATTATACCAGACAGAGGTAACAATCACACACAGATACACACACAGATATACACATTATCGTCAAAGTTATTTAAGTTTAGTAGTTACCTATTGTAAATTTGCCAATCTTTTGGTTGTTGATACACTGGATTTTTTTTTTTTTTTGCTATTGTTGTTTCCAGATCCTCTTGAGGATATTGTGGAGAGTACGTCACAATCAGTCACCAACTCTGCCGCTGAGCTGCTCAAGCAGGGAGCAGGTAATTTGGCATCTGAGATCACTTTCTATGAACAGATATTATGACAAAGCAACTGTTCGTAAACACTGGCGGGACAAACAGATCTTGGAAGACTTGAATGTGGATGCAGGCACTCATCAACTGTTCTCCCCGTCCTATTGTGCGTGTGTGCGTGTGTGTGTGTGCGTGCAGCCTGTAATGTGTGGTATCTGGGCTCTGTGGAGATGGAGTCCCTCACGGGGGTCCAAGCAGTGCAGAAGGCGACAAGTATGACCTTGAGCTCCCACCCTCTGCCAACATCTACGGTGGTCCACTTCAAGGTGTCCTCCCAGGGAATCACCCTCACTGACAACCAGAGAAAGTAAGGGTGCATGCACACACACACACACACACACACACACACACACACACACACACACACACACACTAACAAAAGCCCACTTTTTACTTAAGCCGTCACCTCATCTGTTTTTTAGGCTTTTCTTCAGGAGGCACTACAATGTCAACACCGTCATATTTTGTGCGCTGGACCCTCAAGA
>CAAKHG010015052.1:9373-20898 GCA_901007715.1 Dactylopterus volitans | reverse complement strand
AACAATACATTTTGCGACACGACAGATAAATATTCTACAACCTCTAATTAAATGTGTCATGTCACCTTTTACTTTTCCTGAAACAACACACTATTAATGAGGACGCATGCTTAGCGTCATATTTTTCTGACCAGTCCACGCGCAAACAGTCGTTCGTTAGGATCAATGTGGGTCTAATTGGTGACTTGGTTCGGTCGGTCTCAAAGCACGGTGGTTGAAATGATGTTCTTTTGATGCCGCAGCGATGTAAGTGCACCAAAATGTCCGGCTTAACAACTTGTTAACCATCCAAAGCTCCTCTCTGCTCCCTCAGACGTGGGGAGTGACAGCGAGGAGGACAGCGACATGGAGCGGACGTGCGACTCTCTGCTCATGTGTATTGTCACCGTACTGAGTCATGGCTTGAGAAGCGGAGGGGGTGTAGGTGATGTTCTCCGCAAGCCTTCCAAAGAGGTACGCTTAAGTCTGTTTAGCGCCCGTGTGTGTGCGTGCGCTGGTGCGTGGCAGAGAGGGAGTGTGTTGCACAGCTGCAGCCGGGTCATGTGAGCTGGCTCCCGGCCCACCGCGCTCTGAACTTGTTTTTATTTCAAAAGCACAGCGGTTTCGTAATGTTTCCTCATAGCTTTAAAAGTCTCCGCCTTGTATCAGAATCAAACCTCAAAATAGATTTCCTCTGAATTTCGGCTGAACCGCCAGTGATGTCAAAAGAGGATGTGATGATCAGCGTCACTTATTCATGCCACAATGTAAGGTTGGGCTTCAAAAGATGGCGCTGATGGCTGACAGTAAATTTTGGAGGAAACGGAGCCACACACACACACACACACGCACGCGCGCGCGTACGCACACGTCCTTAACACCCAACCCTCAAGCTCTGCACATGATTTTTAAGAGGGATTAGGACCGAAATAAGTGAATGAAACTAAACAAAGCATCAGCCTCTGAAATCCATTTTGGCACAACTGGCTTACGATGTCGTCTTTTTTGCTGGGGAGCTTTAAAACCGTGAGACCTCCCCCACCCACTGCGTCCCCCGAGAGGCTGGGTGAGGTTGACTGCCCGTCTGCCTTCCTGCCTCTCTGTTACTGTAGCATCTGGCAGGTTACACCTATGGTCTTGTGTTTCCATTATCATTCATAATGTCCAAGATTAACCTCATTTTTAACTCATAACATCATCGCCCAACACGTTTATGTAAAGGCCTGCCCTTTGGGTCACGCATTTAAATGGGGCAATCTCCCTCATCAGTCCTCCTCTATTCAAAGTCCTCTTGGCACTCTGTCCTCACATTAATGTGAATATTTACTAGTCACTAAACGGGTAGTACCGTCACTGTACAGAGGTTATTTACATTTAACCCTGTTTGCCTGTTCCTCTCAAAGGAGCCACTGTTTGCAGCCAGAGTGATATATGACCTGCTGTTCTTCTTCATGGTCATCATCATTGTCCTCAACCTCATCTTTGGTGTAATCATTGACACCTTCGCTGACCTGAGGAGTGAAAAACAGAAGAAAGAGGAGGTCCTGAAGACGACCTGCTTCATCTGTGGTGAGACGAACCTGACAATCTATTACAGAATAGTTCCTTAATGGATTCTCTAAAATTTGATTTTAATTTTAGTTTATTTTGATGACCCTCAGCTGCCCCCCAGGAGTACTGTTACCTTTTACTTAAATGCACAGTATTTCTGCAGCCAGGGATCTCTCATGCTGAACAATAACAAAACACGCGGCTGTTTCAAAATACTGTGGGATCATGGGAGTTGTATTTATTGAGAGTGTTTGCATGTGCACAAAATTGTGTTCCAAAAAAAATGCTGCGTTTGCGATAAGGTCTAATGGGAGAAAATCCAAGGAGAATGTGCTGTTGTGACCCCGTCATGATAGTTAGAATGATAGTTTAATGTGCATGCAAACATGGCGATTGATAAACAACCAACATTTGAAAAGAAAGTCACTCGAGCAGAAATCATTTTCACCAGTATCGGAGTTTAAACTGCCTTTCTTCACGTTGTTGCCAAGTGACGTCCTTTCGTTCTAGCTAAGAGGAGCCTTAGCAAATGTAACATTAGCCTACTAAATACTCATACAGCTACTGTAACTGATGATGTGGTAAACTGAGTTGCTCAGTACCGTACATCTGTGGTTAAAACAATTATGCTAAGTGTTTTGAATTTAGCCAACGTACACATGAGCTTAGCAGCTAAAGCAGATGATAACGTTGACATCTTGGATAACGTTATGGATTTCTCTGCGTTTTAACCTTTGTGGGGAACATTTGAGATAACGTGAGAACTCCAGTTGACAAATGGTTTACTTTGTGACACGTCACTATCGGTGATGGAGCCAATCAATCCACGTATCGCTCAGTTACACGCATGTGTCAGTGAGAGCGTTTCATTTACTCATGTAGCATCGACTGGGGTGTTCTCTTCTGCGCATCGTTGTGGCAGTCCGACCGCAAACTTTTCAATTTTCTTCTCTCCCCCAATCATGAGGCCCCCTGGGCAGCTGGAGGGCTGCGCTCTCTTGACGGCTCTTCGTTTCAAAAGTTTTAGATTATTAGTCCTCTCCCACAGTCCGTCGCACATCACTTGGTGTATTCCCACATTCGCCTCGGAAATGTTTGCTTTCTTGGTTGCGTTTGTGGTTTCTGGTGAACTACTCTGTAAAGGTGTAGTTTGCCTCTTCCTCCCCCCATCTACATTCTGCCGTTGTTCCAAAGAAGGCTGAGTCATGAGGGCTTCCTGCCACTGCTCCGCTCGCCTTCATAATTCATGTCTGTCTCACACGCACAGACATTTTCTCCCACTCGCTCACTCACACACACTTGATTTTCATACCGTATGCTTTTTGCAGCTTCACCGATGAGCCTTACCGTTTCCTTGTTTGCACCGCGCTATGTATGTCCCCCTATACTGTGTGTGTGCGAATGCTGTCCAGTGTGAATGCATCCACATCTCGGTGTGTGTGTGTGTGTGTGTGTGTGTGCGTGCGCAGGCGTGCGGCAGTACGTGCCGCATATGAGCGTGCGTGTGCCTGCGTATGTTGGGTCAGTCACTCGGGGCAAGTGGTAAGCATATGGAATGAGAACAGTATTATGTCACCAAGCCTGCCACCAGCTCTGACTCACCCATGTTAAATAAGGCCAGGCCACAGGGGGAGCTGCCGTCACTATGGTTTCCAGAAGGACCACAAGGGAACAGGAGATGCGGCGATAAGGAGCCCATCTCCACGGGCTTAAGTGGCTCTCTGTCTTCCATCTTGGTGTTATAAGCCAAGAGCTTTCTTTCTTTACAGTTATTCAGCTTTGAGAGACTGATTTATGCCATGACCTTCTTCAGCAGGCGGTTTGATGTCCACCTCTAACCCCGGTTTTTCAGTCGTCACACGCAGGCTCCATCTCACACTGCATTTTCTATACAAAAGCCAGAAGAAGACATTTTTTTTTTAGCAGTCAAAAGAGAACTGTAGGGTTTCTCTGAAGCATGCTGTGCGTTGGATGGCGTTCTTTGTTATGGATTACAGAGTATGGCATCCCATGTTAAAAATTAATGGAAAACATTGTGTCACGAAATGCTGTTGATGTTTTACCAAATGGATTTGAATCAAGTCTGTGCAGCATTCTGTTCCTGGCACAGCGCCGTTCTGCATTTATGTGAGGTGGGACCAAGTCATCGTTTTTCAAGTCACAAGCAGTTCTTAAGTTTTTTGTTTTTTTGTTTATTAGTAACGAAAGAAAAGCCACACACCAGACTTTGCAACAGGGGAAATGGGTTTCATTGACTTCTGCAGTAGCAAACATGAGCACAAATGCCTGTTGTAAGTAGTTGTTTCTTTCCCTCTATGTCTCCACACCGGCAGTACTCAAAGCCAGAGGCATTACGTTTCGGGGTTGTCCGTCCAGCCTCACTTACATAAGTCCCATTCTTCTGAACATGAAGTCTCATTAACATCGTCCAGTTTGGCACAAATGTCAATTTGGGCTCAAGGATGAACTGATTAGACTTAAGTGATCAAAAGGTCAAGGTGACATGACAAAGCACGTGACTAAGTGTAAGTTATCATGCTGATCACAGGAACTCTTTAGACAAATAGGATGACATGATCACACTTTTCTAATATTATTGCAGTTAACACAATTCATTCAAAGTCTACTCCAAATATGTTATGGACAGACATGGATGTTAACTGCAACATCACAAAGGCATCCAACCACGGCGCAGTATTTCTAGGTTTTTGTCTTTTTTTTCCTGAAATGTAGCAGTGCTATGGTCAGGAGGTGGTTTAGTGTTATGCACAAAAATATCATCATGGTTTTGTTTAAAATACACACTTTTGTCATTTTCTCCAAATGTCAAAATTGCACGTCCACGGTTGGCAGAAACGTCAAATGCCAACATTTTTCGCCTGTCGACTGAACTGTGAAAACAGCGCGTCAGGCTGTGCGGGGTTTGAGCGACAGGGTCGTCGCGCAGTCACGACAGCATCCGTTCCCTCGCACGCGCTCGCACGCGCTCGCACGCGCTCGCACGCGCTCGCACGCGCTCGCACGCGGCACTCGTAACGCAGACACCGACCGCGGTGAACATTTTATTACATTTAATATTTCAAAAGACAACATGAGCACAAACGTGAGGCCTTGTGCAGACATCCGTCGAGACACTAGAATTAAGTCGAGTCCAAGTCCCAGTGGCTCGCCGTCTCTTCCATTTCCCTCCGAAAATGTCACAGCGCTGTTTGGAAGCAGCTACTGATTGTTTCAGGCACAATCAGATGCCGTTTAAGAAACAAATAGTGTGTTCGTTCTGTTAAAAGGAGATCAATTCCAGAGTCTGCTGAATCAGGCCTGCTGAGGCAGAGTTACACGTGACAGAAATGCAAAACATCCAGACTGAAATTTGCAATGTCAAGTTGCAGGACTCGGTCAGCCAGCTGACAAGGTGACATGAGCGAGCGTGTGCGTGTGTGTGTGTGCGTGTGTGTGTGCGCGCGTGTGTGCGTGTATGTGTGTGTGTGTGTCAAATGGGCTATAATCTGGCCTCAATCAGCCTCCTCAAAAAATCAGCTTTAATCCATAATGTTTTATTGCTTAAGTAAATTCAAAGAGAATTATTCATCCCCTGATAAGCAGTTTAAAAGTACACACACACAAACACGTTTATACAGTACATAAATGTATACAATAATCTAGTGTGGCAGAGAGGTTGTATATTTTGCATACATTTGCTTGCTAAATCCAACGTAAAAGGAAAATCTAAAAAAAAAAAAAAAAAAAAAGGAACTCTGCTCTGGTTAATGTTTCATTCCTGTCATTACAATTGACTGCAAAACCAAAAAAAAAAACAGAGAGAAAAGGGAAAAAGCTGTTTCATCACTTTCGTGGACACAACAACAGCTTCACCCATCTGACAGCTTGTCATGAATAATTTTCTGGAAGTTCAAACCACTATATATCAGGGATGCGATTACTTTTTTCTGAATGCTCTTTTATACTCAAGCCTGTTGTATTTTGCAATTTTGTCTGCCTTTAATCCAGTGTTTTGTTTAGTTTTTTTGTTTTTTTTTTGTTATATATGAACCATTTCACCTGTATTATCGTGAATGTCAAAAGAATTACTACATTCGACGGAGATTAGCATTAAAGGTTCCCCACCCCGACTCTGAAATGAAAGATTCAGTTTCCTTCATGTTACCTTGTAGTGTGACTGACCGGCTCGTTTCATATTTCTGTTTCCTTTGTGCAGTGATCTTGTGTTTGTGTGTGTGTTTTAATAAGTGTCTTGATAAGCAAAAGCTGGTATGTTAGAGATTATTAATCTCCACTGTATTGGCCCTCCGCAGGGCTGGAGCGGGACAAGTTTGACAACAAGACGGTGACTTTTGAGGAGCACATCAAGGAGGAGCACAACATGTGGCACTACCTGTTTTTTGTGGTCCTGGTAAAAGTCAAAGACTCCACCGAGTACACCGGCCCCGAGAGCTACGTGGCCGAGATGATCAAGGTAAGCGGAAGGAGCGAGACACTCCATCAAACCGCACGTCCGCCGCGCCGCCTCAAACGGTGTTCAGGCCGCCTGTCTGACCGCGCTACCCGTTGAGCCAGTGCTGAGCCGCATGGCACGTCAGGACTTGCATGTGACGGGGGTTGGCTGTGCTGCAGCCGGAAGTGCGACAGAAGTGCGCCGCGCCGCTCCGCAAAGAGCCGCCCCTGACTTCCAGTGTGTGTCGGCCGTCCCAAAAAAAATGCCGTGGGGTCGGTGTGCGGCCGGGCTGCTCACGTACGGCCACAGCAGCGTTGGCGATAGAGCCGCATGCTCAGGCGTTGCCTCCTGTGTCCCACTTCTGCGACTGTGATCCAGCAGAGGTCATTGGATTATGCAACTGTGTCAGACGCGCAAACGTGCCCGGGCGCATCGCACACATGCACGCACACACACACACACACACACACTTCAGCAGAATTCAATGTTTTCTCTAATCTCAGGTGACAAACATGCAGGTCGTGTACACACGTTTCACCGGCACAGGCGGGAAACGAGGCGAAACGAGACGGCACACGGGCAGAACCATGAAAGCATGATAAGGAAAACCGCTGGCCCCTTTCAAATGGGTCTCCATTGCTGCACAGTAGTTGTATGTGCCAGGTCTGGACCATGTAAGCCATGCAATCCTGTTTACTCATAATGCAGATAGTAAGTGAGCGTCACTTGGGGTCCACTGGATCAATTCAATTATGCTTTATTTTATTTATTATACTTTATTTTTATTAATCCCTAGGGAGGGTTCCCTCAGGGAAATTGGCTAGCTGGTCGCCAAACAGTTGCAGTTAAAACGAGTTTTTTGATGTACACCGAGTGCAGTCTTGTGATATCAAACTCAAAGCCCCCCTAAAGCTTCCGAAACCGATAACCATCTGGTACCCCGTCACTCGGCCGCCCGCAGGAGCACAACCTGGACTGGTTTCCACGGATGCGCGCCATGTCACTGGTGAGCAGCGATGCAGAGGGCGAGCAAAATGAGATCAGGAACCTGCAGGAGAAGCTGGAGTCCACCATGAGGCTGGTGGCCAACCTGTCTGGACAGCTGACCGAGCTCAAGGAGCAGGTATGCAATTTGTAGCACGGCTTTGTCTTATTCCTCTAGTTTGAAAGCAAAACGTAAGTTGTTCACTCCAATAGTGTATCCTAATGTGACCTTCCAAGTATTGTATATCCCCCCCCTTGTTGTGCTCTCACTCCACTTTGAGCAGGTTTATACTTGCTTCATCACTTACACGATTACATCGGCGTTTGCTAGATTGCTGCCTTCTTCCTCATTGTTAGAGTGTTTTTACATTTCTACAGCCAAGGAAATGTGCATCACTTGTGTCACATGCTCCAGAAGACAAGTGGGGTTTTTTTTTGGTTTGTTTTTTTATGGTGGTCCAAGCACAATAAAAATAAAACTGCGACAGTTATGAGAATATCACTCCATAGAGCTACTAGTCGTCAGAAACTCAAAATGTTATGAACTTCAGGTTTGTTTGGTGGAGAATTAAAAGGCATTGTTTCCTGGAATAAAGATGTTTTTTACAGCAAGTGAGAAAGATGCAGCTTAATCATGTTTCCGTTTTAAACTCGGCTGTTTTGCACTGTTGCGATCTTATCAAGGATCTACTCTGTGTTTGTGGCTACATACAACACACACCGGTGAGATGCAAGTTAGGTTCGTTACCAGGTTTGGTTGCTTGGTAATAGGATGTTGTTAAGAAAGCCAACAGCATTATGTAGCTAAGTGAAAAAAGCCAACATGCAGTGTTACAATTTCAATCAAACTAATAGCCCCCGAGAAAGGTTTTGATTTGACATTCATTCTTTCACTGATCAAATTGTCCATTTGTTGAGTGACTGACTCGTCCTTGGTATTTATTGCTCCTGTTTTATCACTGATTTTTTTTTGTAGACACTGCCTAACTAGCACTAACCAATCACAAATTAAATTCCCAAAAGCGCAATCGCTCTTTTCCCTTCCTCTTGGCCAGAATCGTCACATCCGAGTTCACCGATGGTCTCGTTTGCTGACGGGTCACGTCGAGACATCCGCATAAAGTCGCTCCGTAACCATGCAAATACTCCGGGTTACTTCAAGCTCCGTGCGCGGCGGGAACGCGGAGGCGACGTCACACTCTAACCGCCGTTTTCATTTACCCGCGCAGATGACAGAGCAGCGGAAGCAGAAGCAGCGGATCGGTCTCCTCGGCCACCCCCCTCACATGAACATCAATCCGCAGCAGCCTGCCTGAGGGCCTCCGAGGGCCCAGCACCACCCGTGCCTCAACACCCCTGAGGGGTGCAACCGTGTGCTATAGAGGAGAGAAAACCAAAAAAGAAAATGCATGTCCCATCTCCAGTATGTATTCACGTTGGCGAGTCACTGCGATCGTACGCTTGCGACGGGCGTTTCAGCATCCGGGCACGCTTCTGAGTGCATGTGGGAAGTGAGAGTTGTCTGAGTACGTGACTCACGGCCCGTAGTGAGGCCGTGCGTGCGTGCGTGCGTGTGTGTGAGCGGCGCGTGCATCAAGTGCCTCTGGATGTGGACAGCCATTCCTGCAAAGAGACGAGAACCCTGACCCTTCCAAGTTTCACCCGCCTTAACGCGCCTCCCGCGCTGCCAAAAGCGCGCCAAAGTTCAGCCCGTCGCTCCGAAGGGTTGGGGCGGGGGGGTCGTCCCTCCATGTGGCCTTTCTGTCTTCGAGGGTTTTCATCCCCGGCGTCGCGGCAAGCAAACTCAGGTCACATGGTCATTTGCCTGACAGCAATAGAAATATATTTTATCATATGCAAAGTCTGAAGAGGAATCAACTATTTTTGGGAACTGGCGTTTGCTTTTATATTGACATTCACACAGACAAAAGGACTCCTGTTAACAAGCCTGAGGAGTTCACCACACTTTAACTATGTTTGTAAAAGCTCTTATAAGTCCTCCATATTGTTGTTTTGTTTTTTTTTTCGTTTGTTTTTTTTATATGAAGGAAAGGATTTGTTACCGCTTTCAGAATTCTTTGTGATCTCAAATGAAGACTCGACTCCTTTCCGGGACAATGGAACTCACTTCTTTTTTTCTTTTTTTTTTTGAAACCGTGTCTTCTTTGAATTACGAAAGTCACTCGGGAGAGGGAGTAAATCATGTGATTGCCTCACTCCGAGGGAGGATTCGTGTTGTGCTTGAAAAACAGGAGTCACACAAGCGCCAAACCCAAGATGATCTTTGCAGCAATGTTAAATTTGATGTATTATGCCTGCACTGAATTATTTAATCTTCCTTTAATTCATTTAGTCCTGAAGCACTGATATTTTCTGTAGCTCACATTCTGTTTGGCCACTTTGTCACAGAATCACAAGAGAATGACTGTCTTTGAGCGCATGTGGCGGAAGAAAGAAAGAAGAAAAAAAAAAAAACGACGACTAATAGATGTTATTTGGAGTGCTGCTTCACCAAACTGACCTTTTATAATAATAGAAGGTTTGTGTCTGATTTGTACATTCCTTTCTTGGAGTCTATTTAAATAAACAAGTGTGCAAAATAATCTGTTGGCGAGTATTAAAGGGTGTATTAATCAGCATATAAGGCTGAGACGGGGGGGGGCAAAAACAAACAGGAGCACAGAGGCGGCAAAGATGGCGTCTCTGATACGCTCGTGTGCGGCGAACGAGCCGTGCGAAAGGCGCAAGAATGAAAAACATTGTGACAGACTCGATTCGGGGAACGGCGGACTCTGATGTCTTATCTTTAGTC
The DNA here is from genome assembly GCA_901007715.1 of Dactylopterus volitans. Classification (NCBI taxonomy): domain Eukaryota; kingdom Metazoa; phylum Chordata; class Actinopteri; order Syngnathiformes; family Dactylopteridae; genus Dactylopterus; species Dactylopterus volitans. The sequence continues at coordinate 11,119 of CAAKHG010015052.1, read as the reverse complement.
CCCTACAAATGAGGAAGTGCACTTATCTGCGACACCGTGCCGCACAAGGAAATAAGCGAGTGCGACGCACTTTATTCGATCTCCATTGAATTGTGCAACTGGCGTGTGTGTGCGATTTTTTTTCTCCCCCCCCAAAAAAACTGGCCAGCGACCGAGCTATCATAGCCTGAACGAGACATCAGAATCACCATTCAACTTATTTTTAAGGGTGTTATGTAGAAGAAAAAAAAAAATCCAATAGTAGTTGGTGGCTCACACGTGGGTGTCGGGGGGGGCAGCATGATTTGGCCATGTTTTCAGTTACTTTGGGTTCTTTAGGTCTCCGGAATGAGAACGTTAAAATCGAACCTTAACACGCGTTTAAAAACTTAACATTTTCTACGGCATCGTAGCCAAATTTGAACCTGAATGTGAGCTGGCGAGGTCGGGCCCGGCGCTCTGCTGCTGTCGCGTTGTCCGCCCACAGATCATAAATACATGAGTCATTTGCATCTTTTTGCCACAAAAAAAAACCAAAAAAAAAAAAAACCCAAACAAATCTACTATGTGGTTACATTCATTTTACTTCGCACCAGTCGTACTTGCAGTCATTCCTACTCAGCAGGAATCGCAATTTAAAAAAAAAAAAAAAAGGTGCCTTCTTAAGGAGAACCGCGTTGCGCATGTGCTCCAAATAGTTGGAGGACGGCCTCGAGTTCGGCGTGCCCAGCCTGGGATTCGGCGCTCGGGGCTAATTTCAGCGGAATGGTGAAGGCTTCGCTGCTGAACTGTGACGCATTTGCGCCAAATGCATCGGAGGGGCTTTCCGCCGCTGATGCGTTCATTCGATTTAGAGCTGAATCAGTGTGACATGTGTTCAGCTTGTACGTTTTCAGTGCCGCTGTTGTCATGGCGCTCTTCCCTAAAAAAAAAAAAAAAAATTCAAGAACGCCCTCAGTAAAAGCTGAGGATTTTGAGCCCTTTGAAGCCGCCAATGAGAAATGAGAACACTTGTGTTGCTCATAAATAGAATATAGTCTCTGAAACTGCGGTAATTGATTTAATATGAGTTTTGCAACTTGGGTCTTCAAAGGACATTTCAGTCTTTCCTGGGCTATGAAAACAACTTTTGCCTCTTTATGTAAGATACATGGATTCTGGCAAGAAATTTAGCGACCTGTCCCAAACATTAAGGCTTTTAATTTGGACTTGGGGGGGAGAAAGTAAATAAAGCCTCAGATCCTGTTTACATGGGACACCAACAAAGTCTTGGTGCACCAGGGCGAACATCCTGCATCCCATCATCGTCTGCGTTATTATTAAACAGCCAGGTATTCCTTTTGCAGGCAAATCTTAGACACCATTTATTATTTAAACAAAAAAAAAAAAAAATATATATATATATAGATAGATATATCTATCTATATATATCTATCTATATATCTATATAGAGATATATAATTTTCATGGACCAGTTGTCTTAATCGAACTGTGCGTGTGCGGCGGCCGCGGTGCTGCGGGATGTCCCTGCAGGCAAACAGGTGCAGCCGCGTGTGCTGGATGTGCCGGATGGCTGCTGTGACAGGCGGCACCGCCTCATGACAACAAACACACACACACACACACACACTCGCACACTCACACACTCACGCTCATGCACGCACAGGTGCACGTGCCTCTCCCGCCAAGACCACACTGTTTACACTGCAGCCGCCACCCCCCCCCCCCCCCCCCCCCCCCACCCCACCCCCCCCTTTTCTTTTTTAA
>CAAKHG010015047.1:0-15345 GCA_901007715.1 Dactylopterus volitans | reverse complement strand
CCTACCAAAACCGGAGGGGGGGGGGGGGGGGGGGGGGGGGGGGGGGGGGTTGACACTTAGGTGGCTGCGTAAAAGAAACTGTGTAGACCTTTGCTGCTTTAAAAAAAAACAACAAAAAACCCCCAACGACTTTTAACATGGATGGAGTCTCCTTGTGTTCATTATTGTGGCCCGCAGCTCTCACAGCATCGAGCACACACCAGTATTGACCTCTTCCTTCTTCTTAGTCCCCCCCCCCCCCCCTCCTCCTCTGTCATCCCCGTCATTTTTTTTTCTTTTTCATTGGCCTCCTTTGCGTCTTTCATCCCCTCCCACTTCTCCTCTCCAACTGTTGTTCTTCTGATCATCTCACTTCCCCGCTCATCTCTTCATTTCTTCCATCCCTGTCCACCTCCTCTAATGTTCTCCCTGTTCCCCGTCCCTGCTTCTCACCTCTTAACCAGCACTCTCTCTCTCTCTCTCTCTCTCTCTCTCTCGCTCTCTCTCTACCTCTCTCTCTCGCTCTCTTACACTATCAGTAGAGACATCTTGACAGATCAGGGATATCCACACCTCAACAGCTGTTCGCAAATAGAGCGACAGGTGTGAGCATGCATGTGCGTGACTGTGTAAAATATAATACTTGAGCACAAACACACACGCACGCACGCACGCACGCACGCACGCACACACACACACACACAGAGTCACACTGATGAGCTAATGAAGAATTCATAAATGCCAAACTGGGATCCTTTGCAGACACCGTCGTCATGGATACCAAAGGATGTATGAGAATGACTTTACATTGTGTGTGCTACTGTGTGTGTGTGCGCGCGCTGATGTATTATGTTCTTACAAATTCATCACATACATCTCAAGCTGATATGATACAAGTTGTTCAGCATGGAAATTCACTGTTGTAATTAAGTGATTTTATATTACTCTTCCATTTAACACCCAGTTGTACTTCAAATAAAATATGAAAAGAGACAAAAACATATTGTTTTTGCTGATGCTCATTATCAGCTCTCTGCACAGACAAAACCTTATGATCATGGTTTTAATTTTATATTCAGAAATTTTGGATTCCTGCCTGCACACATCTGGGGAGACAGAGAAAAAAAAAACCTTGCCGCAGTTGGAATATAGAGATGTAAAATTTCTTATTACTATCTTGTAAAATAATTAATTCTATCAACATTAATAACAAGAGCACAACAGCTGTCACAGCCTGTTTTAAATCCCCAGTAGTTTTTTTTTTTTTGTGTGTGTCTCAATGCTGCTCAGCAGCCAGCTCTCACATGGAGCATCCATCACCGTGCAGCGGTGGAAAAACACACAGATAAATCATATCAGAGAAACAAATTGTTCAGTGTAATGGATTATGTTGGTCATGCTGATTTAAATCTGGGTGTGCTCATTTTCGCACTGGAAGGAAACAAACGCCGCCAACAGACTTCGGTGCGCGCTGGAAGCGCGGGCGCCGTTCTTTTACACCTACATGCATGAGCTGACATATCAGATGTCATGTGAAAAAGTGCTTCTGAGGAGTCAAACCCACTGAGGTTCAACGCGCGTCTGTGCGCTCCAAGTAGATCTGAGCCGCGCTCGCTCCTCGTTTTATCTCCAGTCCCGCAGTTCCATACATTGTTTCCCCTGAATTAAAAGAGGAGTGAATATTAGATTAACATTCATCAGGTGGCTACAAACATGACCCCGGTAGGATGATGATGTAACTCCGTGTCTGCTGGATAAGTGGACTAGCGGCCATTTGGTAACACATTAGCTACACCGTCTTTATTAGCCTGCGGCATATTGCGGTTCTTTAGGCCCCCTAGTGGTCAAAAAACTGCTGAGCTACAGCGAGCACAAGGTTTAGTACAAAGGGCTGCGGCTGACGCTAAAACACTGAACATAAGCTTGTGCTGACAGCTCCAAAAGGAAAAAAAAAAGTACCAATGTGCACGCAAATTACAAAAAAAAAAAAAAAAAAATGCCATGAAATGTGCTATGCATATTTTAAAAACTGGAAATGGAACCGCCACATTTCTCAAGAGCAACATGCGCTAGCAGATGGCAGAGCATCACGCCAACCGAACACGCTATAATCACGCAGGATGGCGAGAGGCACGGGGAGTATTAAGGTTGCTGCCATTCTGGAGAACTGAGCGGGATATGGAGCTGCCGTAGCCTTAAGAGTCATCAAGTCGGAGCAGCTGTGTGCGCTCAAATAAACCGCGTTGTACTTCAGTTCTAATGGACACAAACAGGCTTTTTTTTTTTTTTTTGCAAAATAAAAGTGATTTCCCCTTTAAGAACAACTCGTGGAAACAGAAGACTTCTCCCTGTTCTCGGGCCGCAGATGCAAACAGACGCGGGGATCAAGCAGGACTCGTAACCCCATTACTGTGACAACAGTCACACTGGTTACTGGGAAACAGGCGGCAATAACTGGGATACTGCAACTGAGTATAGCTCCTCATCACCAGGGAGAGGCTCTAATAGGGAACAGGCAAGGGTCACCATGGCGATATAAATCACACCTGGCAACTGGGAGACAGTCGCCTTGACAACTAGCTTAATAAGCGCTCCCTGAACAGAGGGCGTGTGTGTGTGTGTGTGTGTGTGCATGCATGGGAAATGGGCGAAGCATGTAGCAGCAGACACTGAGAGCACCCACAAGTCGTGTGAAAAGTAAGCCAGAGAGAGACAGAAAAAATATAGTGCTTGGCTGCCCTCGCAAAACACCTGCCTCTCACACACAGACACACACAGACACACACGCACACACACACACAGACACACACGCAGTGCCCCTACCCTGCTGTCGGAGCTGGGAATCATGGCGTCAGTCATCCACGAGCCAAAGCGGGACCCAGAGGCTCTCACAGTGATCGGGCTACTAACGGCGGTCAGGCGGCCACAACCTGTTAACAAATGTCGGAAACGCACATTTCAATACGTGCTTACCGTTCGTAACAGAGGCAGAACCTCGGGCATTGATCAAGGAAAAAAATGTTCTCCACGGGACGCGGCTGAGGAGAGGCGGGAGTGGCTGCTGATCCTTAAATTCTTAGAGACCCTTGAGTCTATATCGCTAACAACTTGTGAACCTTGAAGTGCTTTGGAAGTGGCTTGGTTTACTAAATGCAAATATTCCTCTTAGGGAGCCGGAATGGAGGCCGTCTGTAATGGCGGTTGCACGGTTACGCGCCCTCAATGCAGACGCCGTATCAAAAACAGTCGCAGAAACATCTCAGTATTAAATACGCCTGTTTTCATCCTTCATAGAAGACCTTGTCAGTCCAATGTAAGAGTATCAGCCTCCCGCCCTTGACCCCGAACCGAATTTCAATTAAATCGGTTTAATATTTCCTTATGCAACCGACGCCTTTCATGTGCTCGGCAAACGGGCACCTTGTGATTTCATGCCATCGCCGCGATCCTTTCATGTTCCGAGGGAGCACATCACTCGCGCTTATTTCACAATATGTTCAAACCGAAGAACCGTTCCCTTCAAGTGGGTCATGTTTGTCGTGTTTGCTGTGCGAGAGGAGCACACTTGAGCCAGTAAAGCAGGGGCTGAATTATGGTGACCCAGTTTCAAAAAATGCTGGATCCCACAATTCCCATAATGCAACTTAATAATGTGTTCTGTTTCCACGTTTTTAAAAACTTTATGACCCTTCGTTGTAATGCTGGATTTCTGCTGAATATTTTAAGACTCACCTGCAATCCCAAATAACCCTGGTGACATCATCGGGTTACTTTTTTTTTTTTAAAGAGGCGAATGGCAAGACAGCTCCCCAAAATCACAGCCAAAAGATCTTTACTGCCCCCGAGGCTGGCTGGAATATATATATATATAGGTCATAAATCCTGCCCTCCGCATGTTAATGGATGGGATTAATGAATGTGTGAGCCAAATGTGCCAAATAATATTTAATAATATTTAATTTTAAATATTTAAAAAAACATGATCTCTGTTATTTTTGGTAGTTCTTATCAAATTGATGCATTTTTAGGAGCTCATTTCTTCTGATAAGCTGGCTTTTAATTCCATGCTATAAACGATTAGTGTGTGATGTCATGATTGACAGCTGAGGGAGATCCAAGTATTTACACACTTCTACTGAAAACTAATAAAAAAAGACAAAAAAACCCCACAAAAACTCCAATTTTGATTCCTAAACAACTTCATGCAGCTCAGGATGGCTCCATTTTTGTGCAGCACAACAGAGCGAAGACGCATCATCCATCTTTATATACATTCTATGCTTCAGTGCCACAGAGGACATAATGCGAGCATTTCCACAGGCTGGGAAGTACGTGCTGTAATAGAGAAAATCTGCAACATGGGCATAATTTGTGGCCTTTGAAACGCTTGAAGGGTATTTGACACAACTAATATCCATGTGGAATATGCAGGAGTTCTACCTGAGGGCAGCGCGAGTTAAATTTCCACATTTGCCTGCAGCACATACCCAGTTTGTTCATGCAGCTGTGTAGCCTGGTCTCCAGCAGCAGAACCCTCTGCTGAAGCTCCTCGTAGTCGTACGCGCCGATCTCCTCCTGGATGGCCGTCAGGATGATTGACAGGTTGAGCAGCTCCAGTCGCAGGGAGGCCAGAGTCTGCAGGTCCAATCTGTACTGCTCCACCACTGACAGAAGGGGCCGTAACTGAGACATCTGTCCCTTCAGCTCCTGCGAGAGGGAGGAAAATGAGTTAGAGAGGGGAGAGGGAGTCGGCGCTAATGTGATTTGCTCGTTGGGGTGAGGAAGCTCACAGCGGAGCTGCTTCACAGCCTTTTCAGTTAGTTCATGCAGCTGGTCGGGACAGACTCCTCTGCAGATGGACGCTGGGCCTGTCTGACCGAGAGAGGGCCCGAGAGTCGAATCAGAGGGCTCTCCGTCCAGCTAATCACGCTCCTCCCTGTCCTGACTTGTCTGTCCTTTAGCCCGTGACCTGAAACCTCACAATGAAAACTTCTCGTAGGAGATGAGGGGTGAGGAAGGAGGAGACTCCCTAAGGAGCTTAGCGAGGAATCATCTATGCGCCCTAAAAAAAAAACATTTGAATTAAGGGGGAAAAAAAATAAAAAACGCCTCTTTGATCAGAATATATGACGCGATTATTCAGATGTCATCATGTACAAATAAAGCAGAACAACTGTCGTGGAAGCAGCGTTACCGTGCTATTAATTCTACCACCTAGCCGCAATGATGCAGTTTTGGAACCTGCGGAAACAAGAATAACCACACCACCGGCAACTCCATTTATTATTCATAGAAAAGAAATGATTGGATAAGTGTGTAATCTGAATGATGAATGAGTCATAAAAATTGTAAATGCAAATTTGTCCACTTCTTCATCAGCCACCCCAATTCCTTTTCATTCTGGAGAAAATACTCCACCGCACAATTGCACACAGTCGTGTTTTTGTATAATTTAAGAATGGAAACGATCAGACTTCACCTGCGGGCTCTCACAGACAAACTCTAGATCTCATTGTGGATATTCTTAGTCCTGCATTTCCGTTCTATATCGGTCTCATTTCATTCCGTCAAACCCTGAGAATGTCACATATCTGTAATCAGCAGTACGGTGGCAGATATTCTTCAAATCGTTTCTTCCATGTTTCTGCCAGGTGACTCCTGACGCGCCGTCGGTTCAGTCTCCAAGCGACGCCGCCGCCAAATTAAATCTCCGCTAAGTCTCGGTCCGCGCGCACGCGCGCCTCGCCTCCTCGCGCCTTCGCTGGAAGGAGCTAAGATGTGCAAAACGCAAGCCGTGTCAGCCAAATGGAGAGCGCCCCCCCCCTCACGCACCCCCCCGCCCGGAACATGCTGGAGTGACTCTATATCCCATCTGGCCTGGGAGCTCCTCAAAGTCCCACCGGAGGAGATGGGAGATGAGGCTGCGGAAAAGCACGACCGGGGCTTCTGAGCGTCGGTTGCTTCCACCACGACGCAGCTAAGCAGCTTTTTTCTTTTTTTTTTTTTTTCTCCCTTCCTGCATTTTGGCTTTGAATCCACAGAAGGGAAACAAAAAAACAAAAAACAAAAAAAACAGCTTCTGCAAAAAATGGGAATGGATCGTTTCAAAAGTGCTTTGACAACAGAAGCTCGACGGCAACAGGAAAGGGTTTTTATTTTTTATTTTTTTTTATTTAAGATCAGCTTAAAGAGAGAGATCAATATCTAGAAATGATGTGTATGACACAGTTGTGTTTTGCAGGAGCCGGGATAAAGGCTTGTCCTGATGTGCTCCCCTTTTGAGCTCCGGCGCTTAGATGTCTTTTCAAAACGACCCAAGAACTGCATGCAGAGAAGGGAGAGGAGCTGGATTTGATATGGGAGGGAAGCATTAAAAGAAGTGTCAAAAGAAAAGACAAAAAAGGAAAAAAAAAAACCAACTTATTGTCTCCTAAGAACAGCTCCCACACACACACACACACGCGCGCGCACGCACGCAAAACACAACAACGCATTGAGGAGACAGGCTTGGCAGACAGTCAAACACTCTGCGTCTAATCCTTCGCCCGCTATCTTGAAATCGGGAACCTAAATACTTCTTCGCACGTCTGCTCACAACTGCTTCCGGAGCCGCTTTGAACGTCGCGCGAACAAACGTGTGAAATTTGCCCGGGCCCCGCTCCGGGTTTTGATCGCGCGTTTTGATCGCTATATTGTTATCGCTGTTTGCATGTAGCCGCTCCGGTATATTCATTCAACGTGTCATTAAAAAAAAAAAAAAAAAACCCCATCTGAACCTGAATATCGGAGGTGTCAGGGGCTTGTTGGATCGTAAACACTTTTACCCGGTTAATCCCTCCCCTGCCACGTCTCCGCCTTCATCTTGATGTCTCGCAAATCTCTTCCCTCCTGTTTCACTCTTTTATCTCCCCCCTCTCCACCTAACCTTTACCTCCTCCCGACCTTCTCTTTGCTAATTCCTCACATCCCTCCCTCCCACGGGCAAAAATGGTAATATGAAATAAGATAGCGTTCCCCCCCCCCCACCCCCCATCTCTGACTCTATCTCTCCTCTGTCTCTTTGTGTATCAGTCCCAATCTCTCTATTTGACCTCCCCTTCTCCATCTGCCTTGTTCCCTTCCATCCTCGGGGTAGAAATACTGTTTAGTTATTGATAAACTTACTGTAGTTGCACACTGCATAAATATTCACCAGCTCTGCCTCACAGTGCAAAGGCAAGAGCTTATGACTGTGAAGACCCAAGGGGAACAACACAGGCGCGCACGCACGCACGCACGCGCGCACCAACACACACACACACACACACACACGCACACACGCACACACGCACACACTCCAGTGGATGTAAGAAAACAGACCCCAAAGAAAGCCTTGTGATGTTGTTAAGAAGATGCTCGGCAAAAGATGAAAGGCAAAATGGGTTTATGGGGAAATTCTCTCTATTTGGGGAAGCACGGTGTGTGTGTGTGTGTGTGTGTGCGCGCGAGTGTGTGCGCGCCTTAGTGTGTGTTGCTGTTCGGCTGGTGGTATTTGCAGACCACCTACGGGTCCCCCTTCCCCGCGCGTATAGTCATGTAGTCAAATATTGAAGATGTGATGCATAACACTGTGTTGATATGCCTACAATGACACTTTTATGTTTATATGTGTCATGTTTGCTGTCTAAGTTTGGTTTCTGAGGGATAGCTTGACATTTCGGGAGGGGGGGGAAACGCGCTCGTTGACTTTCTTGCCTTGCGCTAATCAGTGAGGTTTAACGGTGCTGGGTGGCAGATTTTGTTGCTTTTGGACTGCGTCCCAGTTTCAAGTCTCCGCTAAATCGGCGAGATGCTGGCTGTGGTGTCACGCGGCAGCTGTTTCGTAATGGAGACATGTGAGTGGCATCCTTGTCTAATTCAAGGTGTGTTCCAGGAAAATGTTACGCGGCCCTTTCAACGCCGCCTAATGGTTTTGAAGATCTTGATATGATGAGATGTCGTCACAAACAATTCAATAGCTCCTTTATGAAAAACTCTCGATTCTCGCCGCTTTACAGGACAATTTTGATGAAGAACCCCGCGCGAGCGGGGCCAGGCGGGATCGGCTCATGATCAGATGCGAAGGCAAATGAAGTGTTATATTTCTCGTTTTATGAGCCGCGTGCTCGGCGCAGCCTGAATTGCAGCGATGTTTGAAGATACGTGCATATCAAAAGCGGTGTAACCAAAGTGTGCGGCACCGAGACGCACAACGGCACCGATGCGAAAGAGAAGCTCTTTTTCCAGCTCTTGCGTCAAGCAACGAGCTTCAGCCTGTTATGAAATGTTATGCAAATTGCAGTTATCTGTGGCAGTCGGAGAATTGTTTAGAAAAAAAGACTTGGGAGTGTGAAATATGTAGATAAGGAGACATGGACACATAATGTAATAGATATGAAAGAAGCTGAAGGATAAAGGTAACCTATTAAAAGTTCTCAACAGTATATGACACACACACACACACGCGCGCACACAGTCAATTACACCAGATGGGGCCAAAGATAAGATGTGCTGGAGGTGTTGAAGGGCACAAGGATCCCGTCAGGGCCGGACTTTTTTTTTTTATGGAGGATAGAATCCATTGCCACCGAATGAAAGATGAGGCCTGAGGCAGAGGGATGGAATGAGGTAGAATTTAAACCTGAATGCGTGTGAATTACTTCCGCACTCAAAGAGTAATTCGGAATTACTGGATGAGCTCTGAAAAGCCGCCCTTAAATGGCTCCTTAACAAAGACTACGGCACGCGACATAAAACAACAACATACACAATATACAGTAATCAATAGTGAGCAATGGGCAGGACAGTTTTATTAAACAGTTAATGTTACAAAAAAAAAATTAGCTGGTTTTTACACCTATCGGCCTAATATTATGTAGGTACCCCAATTGCCGCCAAAACTGCCCCAGCCTGTCGAGGTCTGGACCCCGCTAGACCTCTGAAGGTGTTGCTGTGGTGTCTGACATGGAGACGTCAGCAACAGATCCTTTAAGTCCTGTAAGCTGCGAGGTGGAAGCCTCCATGGATCGGCCTTGCTTGTCCAGCACATCTCACAGATGCTGGATTGGACTGACGTCTGGGGGGAATTTGGAGGTCAAGCCAACACCTTGAACGTGTTGTCGTGCTCCTCAAACCAACCCTGAACCATTTTTTTTCCTATGCGGCAGCGGAGCATTGTCCTGCTGGAAGAGGCCACTGCCATCGGGTAATACCGTTTCCATGAAAGGGTGGACATGGTCTGCAACAATGCTTAGGTAGCTGCTACGTGTCAAAGGAACATCCACATGAATGGCAGGACCCAAGGTTCCCCAGCAGAACGTTGCCCAAAGCGTCACACTGCCTCCTCTGGCTCGCCTTCTTCCCATAGTTTCCCGGGAAAATGTGTCAGGTAAACTGGTCTTAGTTATGCGTCTGAAAGACGTTCCGCCGCTCATCCGAATGGGCTTCATCAGCTCGTGCCGTCCCAAAGACTAGAAAACTAGAGTGGTTTTCAGTTCAGTTCACGCTCATTTGACCCGGGCGAATGGGAATAGGCAGACTTCTTCCCACAGTGCATCACACACACACACCCGGCCGTCCACGTGACGCAAGAGAAAACGCGATTCATCAGACCAGGCCACCTTCTTCCATTACCCTTGTGGTCCAGTTCTGATGCTCGCGCATCTGTTGTTGGCGCTTTCAGCAGGGGACGTGTGGGGGGGGGGTCAGCAGGGGCACCCTGCCGCAACAACCCGCCACGACTGTGTGTTCTGGCGCCTTTCAATCAGAACCAGCAGTCACGTTTTCAGCGATGCCGATGCGATACAAATCCCCAAATCGGCGCTCGCCACCAAAAACTGCCTGCAAATTTACATTGTGTGTTTTATTACCTTTTAGTTCTGTCATTAAGGATCCTGAGCTGCCAATTTGCAGGCATGAAATCAGCAGTTTCACAGCTGATTTAACTTTTAAGATCATTCACTCCTCATTCCTCGGCTTCATCTCGTTCTCTGCCACTCACGAGATTATCTTCCCCTCGCCTGCTGGTTTGTCTTTGGCACAAACGCTTGCCAGTGGCACTGTGGCAGAAGACGCCAAGCTTGATGAGATTAGTGCTCCTAATTTAAGAAGTGAAATACATTTCCCCCACTAAAAAGCAAGACTTATCCAGCAAGTTAATCTCATCTTTTCCTCTGGAAATTCAAAGCACATCAAACGGGAAAAAACTGAGAGGAACCCCCGCTGCTTCTCTGTGTTAATATTATCTAAATTTCATGATTTATATTAAAATTTCAGAATCATTCCAGACGGATTTTTTATTTTTTTTTTTTTTTTTGGGAAGAGCTCAAAGTTTTAATTTGTGCAGTGACGCAGCAGTTTTCGCTGACACCTTCTGCTGAAGGCTGTGTGACACTTTCAAACGGCGAGCATGTCGCCGGCAAATCGACAGAAAGGGAGGATAAGTTTTTGTTTAGAGAGACGCTCGCGTGTCTGAATGCGGGCGGGAAACTTTTAGCTTGGCATGCGTGAAATCAATGTTTTCACACCAAAGGTTATGCATTCCCTCCAGCAACCGTCTTACACTGCGTGTGGGAGTCTGTGTGAGAGCGTGTGTGAGTGTATGTGTGTGTGTGTGTGTGTGTGTCTATACCTGTAGGCCCTTGGCTGTCAGAGTGCGGGGGTTGGCCACGTAAGTGTGCAAACGTCCGTCCACTCCTCTCAGGAGCGGTTCGGAGTCTCGGACGTACTGCAGGTCTCGGGATGTCCGCAGATCCACCACCTCCATGGACTGGCTCACGTTCTGAACCTGACACGCACACACACACACACGCACACACACACACGCACGCAAACGAGCAAACACACACTCGTGTTTCCTTCACTCTCAAGGACGGTGACACTGAGCGGATTTAGCCTAATCAGAAACTTAGCTCAAATTGTTCACCCTAAAAATGAACTATTCAAATGAACATTATTATAAAGACCTCCCCAACGCACGCACGCACACACACACACACACAAAAACGCGCACACATAGACACACTGTTGATGTTATGGGTGATTATAGTTAGCATCCCGCCTCGCCAGAAGTGCCAGTGATTGGTTTTGGCTGTTGTCTGATTACTGCCACCTGTTATTTGTTGCCAAACACCTGCTGTTTGCTCCACAATATGGCTGATGGAGGAAATAATTCAAGGCAAAATGGGGCTAAACCAGATTTCCCCCCACACGTACCCCGGGGGTACTGTGATATATCTGCGTGCCACCTCACATGTACCTTTTGATAATTAATCCTCTCTCACGCCCATTATGATGAAGAAGCAAACAACTCTTCCCATTAACCCACCTGAATTGCAATCAGATCCTTAAAATGTCTTTTGAATCCAAGTGCGACGTCCGCGTACGCGTCGTATAAAAACATATCAGGGAGCAACATGAAAAACAAACAAACAAACAAACAAACAAACAAACAAACAAACCGACAAATAAAAAAAGACTCTCAGGCGGAAAAAAATAAAAAACCCACCCACACATCTCCCGCTGCAACACACGCTGGGCATGCCGGACACGGGTGGAGAACTCGAGAGCGCGGCACATGTAAACGCGCGCATACACACACACACACACACACGGACACACACACGCGCGCAGCGGGGACGGGATGTAACATCCAGAGACGGGCCGGGCTAATTACGATTCATAAATACAGGGAGCCTCCTGGAAAGGAGGAGAGCACCTCTCCGTGTTAATGTACGTGTCTGTGCTGGGAGACGAGAGGATGTAACGCCAGCGGAGAATGAGAGAGCCATAAAACTGGGATGTTTTACTGTTAACTGTGCTGAGATGACTCCTTCTTTTGTGAGAAAAAGGGGGGTAGAAGGGTGGGGGGTGAATATCCGGAAGTGTGAGCCTCGCAGTAATGTCATGCTGTGAGAAATGTTTGCCGGCCTGAAGGTGTTCAATAATTCATTAACTTCTCCCATAAATTATTTTTATTTCCCTCTCAGGATGCATATATACATTAAGGGGAATGTGCTCAGGCAGTCGTACGCATATCACTCACATGTGTGGAAGCGCCGACGTTCAAAACATACAAACGCTGGTACAAAGAGCTGAACTCCGCGGTGGGAAACAAAGCTTCTCTCTCCACCCGTCTGTCAGTGTCTCCTTTGAGTTTAAACTCTTTTGGCATGTTGACTGCGCGTCTGCCGAGGATTCAGCCGCTGATGTATCCCGAATACATCTGTCAGCGAGACCCGGCTGTGTGTCTGCGCGTGTGTTCATGTGTGTTTCTGCAAGTGTCAAAACAAAGAGACGGCGCGGTGAATATTTCATTCCGGTACGCTGCCTCCCGGCCGTGCTGCGTGGCGGCTGCTGACCACTGAGACATGCAGGGGTGCACGCGCACACGCACACACACACACACATATACGCACACACCTGTTCAGTCAGCAGGCGTAGCTGTCGACTCCGAGGGTCTCGTTTGCAGAGGTTCCGTGCCGGCGCCACCACGGTGCACACGCACCTGCCGTCAGGATCCGAGGCCGTGCTGTACACCTGCCAGCCCTCGTCTGAACCCGGGTACAAGCCCTGAGCACACAAATGACGGCGCGGCGTCAAAGTCGCGCGTGTAAAAGCGGCAGTCGGAGTCACCCGGAGCTCACCCCTCTGTCGGGTTTGTGGAGGACGTCAAGCTTCTGCAAAACGACTGTGTCACCCACTTTATATAACGGCAGCAAGCTACAACTGCTTTCTTTATTCGTTAACGCATCAGTTATTAATGCTATTAATCGATGATCATCAGGATGTTGATGAAAATGTAATTCAGTTCTTATAGAGCAGTGCGGCGAATTCCTCCCTTTGAGAAACCTCCTCATTCCAACTCTAAATCCATGTTGCACTTCTGCTCCACCAACGCCAGATGATCTCCGTAGCATCCCCGAGCCAATCCCGGCTCCAAATGTTGGACTCTAAAGAAAAATTCCGAAGCCGCTTTCTAAAGTGTCGTAAATCTTTTTATAGCCCAATTTTTGGGACACCTGGACGAGGAAGAGTGAGTTTTCACGGCGACTGAATCGGCTTTTCAAAGTGTTTTTTAAAAGGATCGAGTGAGTCATAACGCCAAAAGCTGCAAACACCCATTTGGTGCGCGCGGCGCGAGGGTCAGCCTGCAGCCAGATGGATGGACAGGCGCTCTCCCTTAAAATCTTTCTGTCTAATTCAACCACGCCGCTGCAGCTCAGCAGGTCTCAAGATCTATGAGCTGGAGAGGACGCGTCTTAGACTTAGGTGCGCGTGCAAAGTGGACGTCTGCGGCCGAGATAAGCGGCGACATCTCCGCCGTGTCCAGCCACCAGCAACGCTGGAGACAACCCCAATTTCCTTCCATCCACAGCTGGAGCTGCTGTTCTCCGCAGTAAAAGTCACCGGCTCCCCGGAGGGCGCAGGAATCGGCACTGAAAATGATTCATCCTCTGGTCTATTGTAATGGAAACCTCGTACTCTTCCTGGAACCATCTCATTTTCATATCAACTACACTTTTCGCTGGGGGAACATTTCCTGTGAAAGGCCTTTTTTTTTTTTTTTTTTAAACCCTCACATATACTTACATGAACATCAGACACAGTGCTCTATAATTGCTTTGAACTGCACCTTTAAAATATATATATAAAAAAAAAACATCGGACACAATCCCGACTTTGTATATGTAATAAAATATATTAATTTAGAAAAAGTTTAGGTCATTGACGAAGTGCGGTGGAAACGGACGCACGGAATAAATGACGTGCACGAAGCATGTAATCTAAAGCTTCTGCTCCACCGACGCTAAGAAAGATGTTTGTAAAGCAATGAGGTCATAACTGTAATCAAATTAGTGCATGAAAGAAACATGGAGACTATAGGCCCATAATGTCCTCTATAGTGCTGCTCACATTTGATCTTTGAGCGGTGCGCTTATAATTACATCATCCACTTGTGTGCTACTTCCTCAGCAGTGTTTAATGGCCCCCAACTGGAACACCAGCAGCTGCTTATCGCGGCAACAAAACTCCACGGTAACAAATAGAAACATCCGTTTGATTAAATTTTCCATTTGCAAGATTTCTTGAATTTTTTTTTTTTTTTTTTCCTGTTACAGCTCAGCTCTACAGAGCAATTTAAACATTACCTGGTTTCCAGTTTCCTGGCTCACAACTTTTACGACTGTCAATGCTTCATTTCCCAATTCAGCAGGCAGCTATTTTCAAGGGAAAAAAAATAAAAACCCCGAAACAACTCCACCACAAATCAACAATAACTGCCACCGTGCACTAGGCACGGAGTTAGCAACGAGCCGGTGGAGCGTTTAACAGCAACAGAGACCGATATTTCCCTCAAGAGTTGATGGAGACCCAAAACAGAGCTAAAAGAAGAATGAATAATGAATGGAGGCGCCAGAAACCAGGCTCCCGATTAATGCTGCTTCATATCTGCCGGACGCGTTCGCAGACATTTCGGCCCGAAACCTGACAAATGCTGTGCCAAAGTCGTAGGAGCCACAGAGTCGGCCAATCGGTTGCGCCAATCCAAATGGGCTTTTGAAAAGTGATCTCAAATTCAAACAGTTTTATTTTTTTGTCTCAAAGTATTTCAATGCTATAATTTCAGTGTTATCTATAATGCATATGTACCGTATATGCATTCAGTGGAAATAAATTTTACAGAACGGCATGACCTTGTCTGAGATTTCACTGCTGCCACCGTTGTTTGATTCCATCGAAAAAAAATCCATTATTTCATTATTTTTGTACCATGAAGAAAACACATTAAGCAGCTTTAATGGGAGCAGCATGGATTTGCTGACGTGATTTTTCAAAGAAATCGGCGCGCGGCGAGACAAGTAATTGTTTTAAAATATCACCAAGGTTGTTTTGTAACGGCGAGAGCGGGATGACATTTTTATTTCTTAGTTATTTCGGAGTTCATTAGCGCCGAGGTGACATCGCTTGCTCCCCTGGCTGCGGATGTCTGACCCGAGTCCCCGGCACATCAGAACGGAGCGCCTGAGCAATCACAAGCTCATTCTGGCCCAAATTAACAAGGTCTCCGGCTTCACCTGCGCGGCTGTTTGTTTTTGCGTAGCGTCTGTGAGCGGTGCGACGACACAGCCGAGCGCCGCCGAACAAACACCAGCGCGCCACGGCCGTCTGGCTGAGAGGCATCGCAGCACACGGGCTGCCCTACAAACCCTGAAAAAGAATAACGACAGGGGAGGGAGCGGCGAGGGCGGGAGGGGAGGGGGGTGGGGGGAGACGAGATATGGGGATGGGAGGTAGAAGCCCGGAGGGAAGCATCTGATGAATCAATCAGCCGAGTATGATGTGGTA
>CAAKHG010015045.1:8216-19048 GCA_901007715.1 Dactylopterus volitans | reverse complement strand
ATGCCATCCATCAAGCTTTCTCTGCTGGCCTCTACCTCGGATTTTAATACTCTTAAGTGTTTCAGTTCTGTCCTTTAGAGGCAAAGTGTCTCCTTCTCTGACACACACTGATATAACTGACAAATATGGAATGGAAGCCAAAGACTAAATCAAGGTGTCCTTGTCCCATGTGGCACATTGCCTTGTCATACTTATAAACTTTAAGTCTATGTCAATGGCTTATGTGGAAGGAGTAGGACCACAACCATGCATAAAGTATCTCCAGTGATTTCAATTAGCTACAAAGTCATAGGGAAAGTGAGTGCACATCTGCCCACAAACAGGTTTGTCGGTTGATGGTATGCACAATATGGTCAGATTGATATGCTTTCATTTGATTTCCCTTTTACAGGTCATTCCTATTGTTCTCTGATTTATCATATACTTGTCATGTAACATTTGTATTGTATTGCTCTCTGTTTTAACATTTAGTTGTAATGTAACATCTACCTGCCTCGAAGACTCCAGATGGAAAATAGCCTTTGGGCTACAATCTGGCATGTTTACGTGCACTGTTGTACATGTTCATTAATGTACATTGTCCTGACTTCTAAATAAATAAATAGAAATAAAAATAAAAAATAACATCTTGAGAGACCAAGGCTAAGCAGTTGATTTAGGAGGGTTTACCCGTAACCTGCAGAGGATCCTTAACGACCAGTCGCGAAGCCCACAATGCTGCACATTGCCTGAGGTCACAGTGCATCCTGAACCGTTTTGCCTCTACGTGGATTTATTCCTCCTTCCTTGTGTTAGACTGTGGCCTGTCTGCTCATTACAATTCTCCCCAGGGAGGAGACGGGGGAGAGGCTCGGGTACATTACTGCAAATGGACTTTATGGGTGTTCTTTACAGCGGGGAGCATTAAGGTAAGTGTGTGTGTGTGTGTGTGTGTGTGTGTGTGTGTGTGTGTGTGTGTGTGTGTGTGTGTGTGTGTGTGTGTGTGTGTGCTGTGTGCATGTGTCTATGTGGGGGTGGGAGGGCTTTTAATATTTGATGTATCTCTGCTATATGCTTCTATCTTGTAAAGCACTTTGTGTTGTGTTTGTAATGTATGAAAAGTGCTATAGAAATAAAATTTGATTGATTGATTGATTGATTGAGATACTATTTATGCACATTAGGTTAGGAATAATTGTTTCCATTGAATATACCTGTGAGGAAGCCTGTGTGGAGCTCTCAGATTGGACCGCCGTTACCGTGGCTGTTGGTGTGAAGATCAGCTGTGGAGACAGAGGAACAGCTCGGCCCAAGCTCCTGGCCACTTGCACCAGGTTACTCTGCTGCGCCTTGAAAGCATCACACACAAAAGACAAAAAGGAGAGCAATCTGAGTGAAACAGCTCCAGGGTTTTGGCAAGTTTGCCAAAGGGTTTAAAATAGTGAGTCTGGTGTGTAAGGACCATAAAATGAAGCATGTTCAGTCTCTGCGGTGACAGATGAAAGGTTTTAAGAATGGAGATGCGAGGCATAAATGCTCTGCATGTCCACATAGAAATAATGATGCACTGGGTGGATCTGCTGGCGCTGGTGGTTTTTGCACCTAGTGCCACATCCGTTGGTGGCGGCACAGCCAGTGCTGGAGCCACGACAGATGCAGTGCATGCCTCCCACAGTTCCCAGGATGACAGAAACCACAGCACCGGGATCCTGTGGGCACAATATCTAGCACCACCGGTCCACACACTGAAAACATAAATCCAGTTGACATGAGGCAAAGTCAAAAGGAGGGGCAGCAGTCTTCTGAGGTTGTAGAAAACTCTCAAGAGTGTAGACCAAGTAGCAGAGTCACATAATGTTAATGATGAACATGGTGTGTTAAGCAGCCAGGTATCAGTGGAGGGAAAGGACACAGGGCATGATTCAGAGTCCAACTCAGTGTCAGTGGCGGAGGTCTCTGACAAGAACATAGAAATGTATTCCCTCTAAAATACAAACAAGTCCTTGGCAAAGACTTTCAAAGAGTCTGTTAGAGTGAGATTACTTTAAAGACACAGATACATTCCTGAGATCTGTTGATGGATTGAAAAGGCTAGTTTGTTTTATTGTGCTATTTGAAAATAAATAAATATATAAATAAATAAACATCCGCCTCAAAAGCACACATCACCATACTGAGGACAACTAAGAGCAATAATAAGATCATGTATCACACTGTTTTTGTCTATACAGTGTTATCTTCTTATTTCTTATCAATTGTTCCTTCTCTGACCTTTACGTGAAGAGCCTCCATATAGGAACATTAAATATTAATGGTGGAAGGGACAGGCAGAAAAGGGGGATAATTTTGGATATATCCACTTAAAAGCACTGATGTGTTGTTTCTTCACAAACCATACACTCGGCCAGCAGACAAAACTGGTTGGGATTTATGATCAAATGGCTCAAGTGTCCTCAGCCACAGTACATACACAGCAGGGGTGGCTATTCTGTTTCAAACGTCTGCCAGCACAACAGTGCTTTCCACAGTTGAGGTTGTGAAAGCACGGTTGTGCTGGTTATCCAGGTAGAGAGCTCGGAGTTCTTTTTGTCCTGTTTTGTCAATGTGTATGCCCCAAATGCCAGAACAGAAAGACTGAGAGTCTTCACTCTTCTAAAATAAATAAATAAATAAATACATCAACAACCATCAGGATGCAATCATCATTAGGGGAGATTTTAACTGCACTAATAATTTCACTGTGGACAGGACAAAGGAAGTGCATGACCCTCAGTCATCTCAAGATCCTCAACAACACCATCACACACCTACACCTATTCGATACATGAAGGGTCAAACATCCACAGTCAAGCCAGTACACATGGGTGATGGTCAGCTCTTGACCACTCTTATTTGTTTTCTTCACTTGCGGCTTTTTGTATTGATGATGTGTTTCTGACTTGGAATGGTGTATTGTATAAAGGTTCTCACTGTATGATGAAGCTGGGGCTGGGCCGAGTCAGCCAAGCCCTGTACCGACAGCGATAAAACAAGGTTGTCCTCTGTGAGGTCAACTATACTCTCTGGCTATTGAGCTCTTGTTGTGCAGGTTAGGAGAGTGGGATAGAGCTTTTTCACAGCCTGCAGATGCTGTAGGTGACTACAGTCCTCTCACTATAAACATCTTCATCACCAGCTAGGGGGATGTCCAACAGTTACAAAATACCCTGTGTTTATAAGAAAAGGCCTCATTGGCGCATGTAAATTGGGCTAAGTGTGAGGCCTTACTCCTCAGACAATGGAGGGATCAGGCAGTTCCTATGTGTCTGGTGCACTTGAATGGGGAAGGAGGACCTGATAGTTTTGGGAGATTATTTGTGCACTGAGGGTTTTTAGAATTAGAACTAGGAGGAAGTTCAATGAAAACCTGCCAGAGAGTATTTCAGCTTCAGAGTTGGTTTCCATGGTTTTTGACTGGGAGTTAAAGATTCCTCTTTTTGTGGGATGAAAACGAAGTGTCCCTCATCTTTATCTGGAGAAAGTGCTGTCTACATGGAAAAGTTTCCTCCCCCTGTTGTAATACAAGGGTAGAGCTTTGGTGGCCAGCAACTTGGTTGCCTTGGTTCTTTGGCACAGACTTGTACTGACACCACCATAAGGCCTGACGGAGGATTTCAAAGAGCACATCCTGGATTGCTTCTGGTCCAGCAAACATTGGGTCCAATCAGAAGTCTTCTACTTGGCTGTGGCTGAGGGAAGGCAGGGACTAATAAACATGCAATCCAAAATTGGAGGCCGGAAACCTTTCTGTAGCTCTGTTGTGCAAGCATTGCAGACATTAACAATTACTCAGGGGACGAATCAAACTCCCAGCATGTGGCTGTTTGAGATGCCTTTGTTTTTTAACAACTTCTTGCAAACTCAGCCGGTGCAGTCAGCCAGCCTGCAAGCCAGGCTAAGAGCACCTGGTTGAACCAAAGAGGGCCGTATGATCAGGATGATGGGAACTTACAGGGACACTCTGAGGGAGGATAGCCAAATCACCTCTGTCATGCTTGTTCAGTGGACAAAGGCTACACTGCTCTGCCAATACCTGAGAGCATTCGCAGGGAAACATGCTTCCTGTGACTAGTACTCTGGTCTGAATACAGCTCTGTCTGTCACCCCTAGCTGGGGCAGAGTGGCAGGAGTGGGAATGCCGGCTGTTGACTTTCACAACCCCTAACACTGATAAATTTCACACATTTGAAGACGAGACTGAGACCTTAGCACATTTATTCACATTCAGAGACTTTGTAATGTGTTTTTGGACCGAAATACTGTGCAAAAACAAAAACTACACATTGGTGAACTTTTTGTCTAGCTCTACCAAGTTTTCCATTTCACTAACATGTAAGAAGCGGCTCATGTTGCTCGTAGTGTGAAACTTGTACGTGTTCCTGATGGACTTTTGAAGATCTAATTGAGGGTATGATGGACGGTACGCAAACTCGGAATCTAACATGGACAGTTAAGGGTGTTTTATGTTCTGTAGGGATGGACAGCGGCTTGATTTCTAAATTTTGAACATCTGTTTTCTTTTCTATGCATGCCTTAAGTGTTGATGTGGCAGTATTTTTTGCTTGTTTTTGCAGTGATTCAGCAATGGGAAAACCAAACCTCCTCTCCTCTCCAGGATGAGCTCCTAATAAGCTTACCCTGCCAGAGAAACATTTATTTTCATCCTCTCTAATATGTGGAGCAAAGTAATAACTGAAAAAAAATCCAATATAAATAATAAGATAATAAAACTGTCAACTACATACCAGAATAAAAAGGTTACAGAATTTGCTTGCTTTGGACATAATGTAACACATTTATTTTGTTTTTAAAAAACAGTCCAAAAATTGTAATTAAATGTTGACGTTGTTCTGAAGCTCTAGTAGGCTTGTGCATGGAAAGAACAACCAAGTAATAGGAAATGAATATGAATGCAGTTCCACTAATCCGAGTAATTGAACACCAGAAAACCACACCAAAAAAAAAAAAAAAAATCCACAGCAATGTGTTTTGCTCTCTGCCATGACACACATGTGGCAATGCTGTGTACTCGGTCATAATGAGGTGGCAGGAACAGTCTGTGTGCCAGCTGCAGAGCTGATGTCAACTGACTCTGCTGGTAGGATGAGCATACAGCAAACCATTTACTAATGCAGAGTAAGCATACACACAAACACACTAAGCCCAAAACACACTGTAGAGCCTTTAGAGGAAAATACATTTGCGATGGAAATTGCTTATTTATTCAAGCAGTTTGTGCATGTGTGCGTACTTGTGTTTGTGCATATATGCCGGTACATCTATATGTGCCAGTGGCTATGCTCCGTGTGTCCGCAATCTCACCATCTGTGCACGCAGGTACATCTGCGCTTGGCTGGCTGTGAGAGTGGGGTTAGATGGGCTGCCCAGGAGAACGGCCTGCTGGGAAATGCTGGTGGGGGTGGAACTAATGCTCTGGGCCCGGCTGATCAGTTGAGCTGCAGCTGGGGAGGTGGTCAGGTTGATCTACAGGGAGAAGATGAACAAAAAAATTAAGTTACAGTTTTGTGACTCGACTTCTGATAGTTAAAATAGGCATGTTAACGATTGTCAATTTTATAATTGTGATTAAAAATCTAACCAATTAAAAATGTATGAACCAACAATATGAGTTCTGTGTAAAGGGTTTTGTAAGCTAATAAATTACACAGTGATGGATGATTTATCTTATAGGTGAAAAAGACATGATACCAATAAACACGGCTATTGCATCCCCTCAAGATGTACAAATACTAATGACATTGGAAAGCGCTATAACCTAACTACAAACAAGCTCAAGGCAAAGTTACTTTCAGCTGACAAGGTGGCTATAACTATTGTGCTTCATTAGCATAACAAATGTACCACTTTAAGTGAATAAAACCTATACTGAGAAAAATACATGTTTTTTTTGGTTGTTTTTTTTTTATCTTATCTATTACTGATGATTAACGGACTATGGATTGTTAATGTGTTCAACTATTGGCTTAAGAAGGTCCATGAAATTGCAAACCTAGTAACTACACAAAACTGTTTTAAAAATAACAAATGCCAAATGTATGAGCTTCTGGTTTTCTCATGTCTTTAATCACTGAATGTCTCACAAAAAACATTCAACTTCCTCAATGTATGAGAGAAGGAGCAGAGCACAGAAAAGTCAAGTCAAGTCAAGTTTGATTTGTATAGTCAGGAATCACAAATTACATTGTCTCAGTGGGCTCAAAAGCGTCTTGGTGCTAAAATCAACTTAGTTCCATGATAACCTAATGGATTCACAGCTTCAAGAGGCTTTTAGAAGACAAGCCCAATACTAAAAACTGCACTTACCGTAGCCGGAGTGGATCCTGTTTGCTGAGATGAAGTGCCGTTCTGTGTGGAGTTTTGACGACCAGCTGCAATACTGGCCTATCACCACGCAGGAGAAACGGAGAGTAAGGACTTTCAACTTCCTGAAACATCTCTTACAGTAAGTTAGCAATAGCAACAGCAACCATTTTTACACCGTGAGAATGATACTTTGGTGTGTCATGGGCTGACCTGCTGTACAGCAGCCAGGCTCTGAAGCTGAGCGGTGCTGAGGTTGTGCTGCTGCTGGAGGGCTGCAGTTTGTAACATCAGATGCTGCTGTTGAGCGGCATACATCTGCTGCAGATACTGGGCCGCCGTGTTAGGTTGTCTGTGTAACGCTTGCTGGAATACCTACCAAAGAGAACAGACAGAGCTGGTCGGTAATGCAATCCTAGGCTACTAGGGCATCCCAACGGTTTCAATATAACTCATATATCATATTACATAACATTATATATTTATTGAATATATACTGCATATATAATTATACATTATAAAAATAAAAGTCAGGTTGTAAAGAGTAATGACTCTTCGATGCAGGACTCCATGTTTCAGCTACATCTACAATCTGCATGAAATCTGGTGGTAAAAAAATCTGTTATATATGTCATAAAAAATGGTGAGGGAGACTATAGTCAGCAGCAATCTGACACTTACACCAAATGCTACCTCCAATTGGCACCAACATCTCCTAGTTATTGAAACTATGTGCTTTTCATGTAGAAAAAAAAATCTAAAAAAAGTATCCAAATGCAGAAAAATGACAAACACTGACTGACAACTGTGGCCATTTTTCATAAATCATTCAACCTCCTTTGGGACTGGCTAAAATGATCCCACTATGCATCACTTTCTGTGTTTATTATTGTTTATTTAACAAGGACAATAGCCTTAAGACTTTTCTTAGTCATCTGAAAATGTGTTCTAATATAATTTTGCAAAAGTAGCAATTAATTATTAATAGTTAACTATGAACTAAATAAAAAGCAAATCATACATTAATGTGCTGATATAAATTTGGGTTAGGGAGGGAGTGACCCCCCGATGCATGTCAAAATGTTTAAACCTTGACATCATTCTAAAAATACAAAGATAAATAATTCAAGGCTTTAAATCACTGCTACTGGGAACAACATTTCTGTGAGCTAATCATACCACAGCTAAACCACTGCCATTCGAAATAACTCTCCTCATTTGCTAAAGTGTCTGTCTGGTTACCAGAGGGGCTGTCGACCGGTGGTCCATGGTGTCATAAAAGCATCCAGATCCAAATATAGTCATACTTGACTCACCTCTCACCAGCCATAAATGACCAACAGTCCTTTACACTCAGAGGGCTGTTTGGCGACAATAGGTGTTGTCTTTTAAATATCAATAGATTGAGTACAAGAAAAGGAGGGGTGAATAGACAAAAGCCCTGCTGTCAAAGCATCAGCACTAAGCTGAGCAGGCCTTATTCAAGGAGAGGGTAAGCCTGTGTAGAGACCAATCCTGGGGTCGCAGAGTCAAGAGCACTAAAGCAAAGAAAGCATTCCTTCCTTCAACTGGGGCACATCCTGTGAAATACCCATTTATTCTAGTTTCCTCCATCAGTAGACAGATGAACACAAATGCCTCTTATTTCATTTACCTTAGAATAGTAAGCAAACATTTAAGAGTATATTTGAGTCTTTCCTGTGATTTCATGTTCACCAACAGAGGGCAGTAGAGCAGAGGAAAGGACACTGCATGCGTTTATCTAAGTGATTTCACACACGTTATTTACCTGCACAGTTTGTCGATCAGGTATCCCACTATAAACAGATATCTGAGGCACCACCTGTCTCCCTGTTGCAGTACCACTACTGGAACTACTACTAGTGTTACTACTACTGCTGCTACTACTACTACTATTACTAATGGTGGTAGAGGTAGTAGTAGGAGTTGTAGTAGCGCTAGAAGTACTACTACTGCTGGCAGCTGTGGTGCTAGAAGAGCTGGTGGTGGTGGAGGAGGTGGTCCCAGTAGTGCTGGCCGTGGAGGCAGGGGCCCCTGGCTCACTCATGGTGCCCTCTGCTCTTCTCACCTTTGACCCCCGGCTCTTCTGAATGGCTCTCCTGTGCCTGGAGGACAAGCAAAAGAAGAGTGCATGAGAGAAGAGCCACATCATTATAACCCATCGAAAACCCAATACATTAAACTGTTTTATGTATGAAAAATACAAACAAAATACAACCGACGAGCAAACATAAAAATCTATATTGATAATAGCCATTATTTGTAGAATCTTGCGCTGAAAGGAAAGGGTGTTCTCTCTTTTCGAAAAAAGCAAACTGCTTGATTTCCTTGTGCTTTTACATAACTGTGATTTGATGTATGTGCATTTAACAAACTGAGACAAGGTAAAATGACAGAAATCCGGTACAAGCCCCACACACTTCAGAGTACTGTCAGAATGTACTGTCTCCATGCCTGGCTTAAATCACACCTATGCTACGCCCAGAGTGAGATCTGCCATATGACTGCAGGTGAATACACAACTGTAAATACTATAACCAATACACAAAGCATTACACTAATCTGGGATAGAACATGAGTGCCAGCTGAGAAAATTCTTTTATTCTGAAGTGTGTTTTTTTTTAAGCAAACTACATAACAAAAATAATGTCTAAGAGTCTGTTAAAGTAAATTAGCTCAAAGAAACCAAGACAGTTTTTGAAACACGTCGGACTTTCAGTCTGCAAAAACAAAAAGTGACGAGGTTACAGTGAAAAAAAGCTGGTTAGAGAGCCAAACAAAATGCAATGGGTAACTAACGAAATCCAATAAATTTAGGAAAAAAAAGGGTAACAGTAATGGCATGTTTTTAAACTGCATGTTAAACATAGGAGAATTTCATCTGAAACAAGAACCTCACCTGGTAAGTAAGTGTGAGGGGAGTTGTTCTACTCCGACCAAAACATCCAAAACCATGAGTAGAACATCATCCATTTTAATATAGAACAATCGGTGATGTCATAGTACACCGCATGCTGGATCCTATTCTGTCAACCAGCGACACAGGTCAGCAACAAACACAACTCAACCAAGATACAGCAAAGCCTGAACAAGCTACGAACAGGTGTAATAAGGTGGGGGTTTTTTTCAAGAATCTCTACAAAAAACAAGCAAAGCAGCAATACTTTGATAATCTTATCAAAATTCACAAAATCAATTCTTATAAACACAGAAAGTGGTCAAAAGTTAATTCATCTTTCTTGTATGAAATCAGACACTTTTTTTGTTCGTTTCCTCATTTATTCTTCACATCAAAGCTCGTACTGAAGCAATTGTTTTAATTCTGGTATATGATCAGAATCAAAATTCTTGTTACTGAAGTACTAGTTACTGCTTTATAGACATCTGCAATATTTTTTAAATGTGTTTTTGGACTCACATTCAAATATATTACACAACATCAAGTCACAAATCTCCGAATGACATTCTTATATTGGAAAACAAATTATTTTTCTACAACTGTGAATCTGCAAATACGACAGCTGTCATTTGGTTGGAACAGGTCGACCAGTGATCGTTGCGCATCATCATTTTCAACATAAAAGTCTGCATGAAGATTTACATACACTGGAACAAAAAAATTATCTATTTACCACTCACAATGTGATCACCGATTTAACATATCCAGGAGGTAATGTATTCGTATTCGGGAATAACCAGGATCTTTGTGTATCATCAGACTGCAGTGTTAAGGTGTTTTTTGTTTTTGTTTATGTTTTGTTTTTTCCATTTTTAAATAGGTTGCACAGTCTTAGTGTTTTTAACAGCATTCCACTGACCATATCTAAATTTAACACCTGCTTTCCATTGTTTTGATCCAAGACTCCGACTTCCAAATTAGATTCAGGATATCACAATCTCAAGTTCTATATGCCAAATATTGTTCAAACCCCTGATTAATCCTCAAAATCCATATGAACAGTAATTAGCCAATACTCAAGTGCTGCAGCTAAAAATTTATGCACACTGACCTATTGAATTTCAAGTGTGACATAGCCAAAATATCTGAATTAGTTTCCGGGGGACCAACTAGACGAAAAAATGATGAAGGGAGGTTCCCACCTGATGACCCCAGAGACATGTTAGCTATCACTGCTCTCTGGTCTGCAAAGATGGGCTGTGCCATGAGGTCTCTTCACTGAATGCAGACCCTTTCTCAGGAGCCAAAGATTCTTGTGTTTGCTATGATCCTTTTGGCCTAAATTGTGCCATTTCTGACTGTTGATTTCAGTGTCCGCACCCTTTTTGCATTTTTTGGACTGTGGATCTCAGACTTCTGAACCTATTTCTCCTTGAAATTCATTAGCTTGAGGAAGAAAAGAACAAATGATTTAGGCCCTCTCCATAAAGCCGTCTCAACAATGGTCCACTGAGATTCTGTTATCCATTAACAGAAAAAAATATTCAGCGCTGTCCAGGCAGATTAGATGGGA
>CAAKHG010015043.1:0-11035 GCA_901007715.1 Dactylopterus volitans | reverse complement strand
GTAGGAAGAAACTTAATAGCATTTGATATAGTCTGAACCTTAAACTTCTCAATTTCTAATAATCTTTTAATAGTTAATGAATTGTCAAACCTGTTGAATGCCATTTCCACAGACCGCCATCTGGAAAAACAAAAACGCTCGTCATTCTGCCGTTTATAGACCAGCCAAAAATATTTGCAATCAGTTATCCTCGATGCAATACAAAATGTGGAAAATTAAATACATAATTCCAATAAATTTCAGAAGACTACTTGCCTCATTTCAATATAAACATTAGTGTTAATCATAGGAAAGCATACCTCATGATGGATGTTTGCATGTTAATGAATTGTCTCAAGCAAAGGGAAAAACGACCCTTTCACATCCCTGAACTGTTTCAAACCTCACCACTTTGAGGCGTGACATGTCTCCCCACTCAAGGCCAAACCTTCTTCCTTCATGCTGGAGCAGACAAGAGGACTGATTGAACTATATTGCACCTGTAATTTTCTATGCTGGATGGGGTCACTCAGTCAAGGAGAAGAGTCTTTGGCTCCAACTCCAGAGATCTGAATCAGACTTGAGCTCCCTCTAAGTGATGACACGTATCCAAAATTTAAAGTGACTCTCGCACAATGAATGAGTTGTATCCTGAACGGCACGATGTTAAAAGGCGCATAGCAACTAGTCAAGGGTCATCTGGAGCTCAGATAGCCATACTGTATATCTTTCCAGGGGTGAGTTTAGTAATTTATATGTTTTAAATACTGATTCATGCACTGTCAGTCATAGCAGGCTTCAAGGTAACATCAGAGAAGAGGGTAGAGAGGAAGAAGGCCTGATGGAGATGATGGGAAGAAAAAAATGTGACAGTAGAGGAGGTAGTGAAATGCAGCAAACACTGAATTCTTTGTTTTCCCCAAGTTGAAAGCTCAACTGTCAGGGCTTCTCTGCCATCTAAGTAGGAAATAAACTTGACAAGCAGTGGATTTAACCTTTTTATTTTTACAAATATGTTCATACATACACATCATTCTAAATTCTTTTTACACAAATTATTTGATATTTACAGCAGGCATGTTTATATACAACTTAAATATGACAGTGAGATCATTTGGTTAGATTGGTCAAGGAAAAACCATTTTAAAAAAGTCTACTGTTGCAATGCACATGAAACTAATCAAATTGGTATAGTTTTGGTGGTACTTAATGTTGAACCATAGATCATTTAAAACAACAGAGCTTCTTTGACATACTTATTACTGAAGAGGTTAGCCGGTAAAAACAAGCGATGCAAGAACAGAAGTTCAAGTGTGGAAAGATAAAAGCTAAAAGTGTGATATAAAAATGACAAATGATCAGAGAAATTAATCAATACAGAAACTTCAAAATGGGTTTTAGTATTCCGTATCTCTCAAACTGTCTGGTTTGGATGCACTTTTGACATTTCTCCCTGTGAGTGAGAGTTTTCAAGCTGAGCTGTTCATTACCAGCTGTTCAGTCCTTGATCAGACATTTGACAAGTGATTAATCAGGCAGGCAGCCTCAGTGGAGCAACTGAAAGTTAATTTCCACACTTCTGCATGTGGAGATGGATTTGAGGCAAGTGCAGGCAGGGTAGCTGCCTTTGTCATGCTTTCAGAGTGACCCCTGGCCCTTGTGTTTGCCAGGATTACATCCAGCCTGATAGCTCCATGCTTGTCTTCATCATGCACCAGCACACAGCGCACATCTGAACACTGACGAAGAATCAAGTTGTGGAATTGGGGACGAGAGGGCTGTATGGTGACAGAGCGTGGGGTCGGATAAAAGACAATGTCCTCCTGCACCAGGCCGAGGTGGGTATCAGTGAGTAAAAGCTGTGCCACCGGTGCAGTGCAGCTACCGGAGCTAATGCACACCCCTACACTCGTGTAGAGCAGCAGCTGCACCTCTCCCAGAGGGACTGCTTTTTGTTCCATATTACAGTGAAGGAGGTAAATCAGATCTGCAAACCTCTTCTGAAACTGGCAGCACACTTTTAAACCAGCATCCAGGAGCAGGTCAGGTACATGAGCCTGCCAGTCTACAGACATCCTCTCCCATCCTGTCATCCAGTCCATGCGAAGCAGTGGGTGCTGAGAGACCCTGCTGTCCCCAGGGTAGAGGACGCCAAGTATAGCCAAGCACAGCTCTTTGGTAATCTTCTGGCTGTAGGTATACAGGCCCAAGATGCTCTCCTCAGTAATTCCCATCAAACGCAGGCTGAGGCCTGCTAAGCCCATCTGCACCTCTTTCAGCTGCAACAAAGGGAGGTGATGGAACAGCAGCAGGATCCCAGATTCAGAAGTTATCGTATAGAGGCCCGTCTCCATGAGGATCAGGAGAGCAGGACGGGGTTTAGGCTGGCTACATTTAGCAACATTCAGCCAAAAGAGAGCTACGATCTTCTGGGATGTGAACATTGAGGTGGACAGAGTAGACTGCAGAGAGGTCACCAAGTCTTGTAAGGGCAAAGTTTGAAGGTTCATAAGGGCATCAGGAAATTCTATTAATGTTAGGCAGAAGATTTGGACATCCTCCATGTTCTGTATGGTCACTGTGCTCTCGAATGCCTGATCCTTGTCTGCAGGTGCATTAGAAGTCCTGCTGTGTTTAACATGCCCCATCATCATTTTCGCCGCTTTTTTTACATTAATATCAGCCCCATTTTGCTGTTGTGGTAAATTCAGGTCCCAGACATCATCTTGGATTAGCGGCAGGTGATCTGGTATTTCCTCTGTTTTCATAGCATTTTGTGTTTTAATTATGGCTGGAAGTTGTGTAATCTGAGGACTAATGTAGCCCTGAATAATCCTAGCTGCTTCCACCGACCAAAAGTGTTGAGTTATATCTGTGTGGATATGCTGCATAAGTGGTAGTTCTTTCACCATGGAATAACTAGATTTGAACCGTGAGAAGACACGGCTCCCTTTAAACAGGGACAAAACTTGGCTGTTCATTGCAGACAAAACCCTGATTTCTCCAGTCAGAGAAACTACATATCTGGACCAATGGTGTTGTCCCTCTTCTCTGACTTGCTGCAGGACTGTGGGAAAATTCAAAAGGAGTTGCCATGGATCTCGGACAAGCCGAGTAACTCCGCTGACCAAAGACGCCAGCCCTGAACTTCTGACTGCGGCTCCCGCAGTCTTCGTCACGCACTCCTTCTCCAAACCTCCAGATTCATCCATCTCCCCACAACTCGACTGGCCCTTGAGGAGAGTTTCCCCAGATGGACAGCAGGCTGCCTGACTGCTGAGGGGTTTTTTCTCCAGCTGAGAGCGAGTGTTGGTCTGTGAGAGGACCGACGTGGAGCTAGTTCCTCCAGCGCTCTGAGGGTGGGATGTGCTGCTTAATGAGCTCCCACCAGAGCCAGGTCTCCCCTTGTAGCAATGAGCCGCGACACCTTGGATCTCGTTAGCATTCCCTTCTGGCCTCGTGCCACATCCATCACCTGGGCCCAGGACACTTGTCTGCTGGAGGCTGCCATCCCCTGACCACACCTCCTGTGCCTTATAACATGATACTTGAGCCACACTCTCAGCTCTCTGCCGCAGCTGCTCAGACACCGGCCCTGATTTATGACACCAGTCTGTCTCCTGCGTCAGGCCATCCCTGGTGTTTACCTCACCCTGTGGCATGTCTCCAATCAACTCAAAACTAGCGGGAGGGACCAGATATTTTCCAGGTATAACCTAGTTTGAATTATGTAGGTGGGTGAGAAAAGAACAAACAGGAAATGAAACTTTTAAAAGGTTTTTAGCAGCCATTCAAGAATACCGTTTAAATTAGTAATTACCATCACCCCTCACAAAAAATACACATCTCTATGTATTCACTTATATATGAATACATAAAACATGCACAGGAATGAAGACTAGCAAACTTCACATAAAAATAAAAAGACATATCAAAATTGCTCTCACTGCAGTATGTTTACAGAAAATGAGTGTCATTTTCCTTGAAACCCCTGCAGGAAAATGTAATAAGGTTTAAATATGTGCATAATAAACAAGCCAAGGGAAAAAAGCATTTCATGCCTCATAAAAATCTGTATTGGGCCTGGCTGTTGTTGGGATAGGTGTTGACATTTGCTGTTTCGCAAAGACAAAAGGGAGCAGTACTTCAGTTGCAAAGAGTTGCAGAAACTGCAGCACAAAGCCTCTATTTATACAATGATTTATTAGCTTTATTCAATTACTTAAAACCAACTCAAGTCATTTAGTCTTCCATCCAGAAATAACCTATGGCTAATTGATTTGAATCTTATTTCTATTATAGATAATAGTGTAGTGTGTGTAACAATGGTGTCATTTGTTGCAGTCAAAGAGAAGTGAATACATACTGTTGGGAGCTTGTCTGCGGTGGGCAAAGGAGAAGAGCTGCTCTGTATTTTGGACACAGCTGCAGCCACAATATCCATCTGGCTGAAAAAAGATGCGAACAAATTAAAATAATTCATAAAGTATCAGAAAACAAATAGCTATCTTGATATGAGGCAGCGTGTAGACAAAACAGCTGTGTTTATATTCTCAGACATGCTGCCAGGCACTTTGTTTTCAAAAGCAAATTATCATTTGCTGTGGTGTGACACTGGAGACTTCAAAACAGTGTGCAGGCAAAAGTCAAGACTGCAATAACCCTCAACCCCTATTCACAAAAACCATCCATTAGATTTGAAAAGCAAACAGCCCAAATGGCTGGATGAGATTAGAGCCCCTCTACTAGCTGTGAAATTAAATAGAATCTGTGCATGTTGATTTGAGGATTTACATATAATACTCAGCACTCCAGAGAGGGGAGCAGAAACCAAATATACAGCTCAGAATGACTTCTGACAGTAAACAGCAGCTTTGGCTGAGCCTTGACTTGCAGCAGGTTGTTGAGGGGGAAAACTGGGAGCAGTAAAGCATTGACAACGTCAACAAGAGGGACACAGTGTAGGTCCTCATGACGATTAAAGGATTTTTGCTGATCCTGGGATCAGTACAGACGATGTCCTGTAGTCAGTCATACATACACTCACATGAGTAAAATGGAGAAACACTGATCTGAGACTCCCAGTCCAGGAAGCAGACTGATTTTTTTGCCACAATTTTTTCCTGTCGCCCGCATGCAGACATTTATGAACAAAACTGGTAGATAGCAGATTCATTAAATTCACCAAAGAGCACACAGTTCGCCCTCCAACTTACTCATCGCCGGTCTCATCCATCTCTGCCCCGTTTGTCTTCTTGTCTCCTTGGTGTGGATGGGGAGGACCGATGGGTTCTTTTTGAACTCCTTTAATCTCTTGGTTTTGTCCTTTCAGGCTGTGTTGGACCTGCTGCCGCCATTCCCCCTCCTGCTGGCCGAGCTTCTCTTCCATCTTCCTAGTCATTACAACATACATAGACACTCAAGTTTTTGGTTGTGTCATAGGCAGCACACAAAATGTGTGCCCTTTACACCACTTTTTTTTTTCTAGTTAATGTTGCTGCTTCATGAAACTCAAACCCAGATATTTGAGGCTATAGTATGCCGACGACAAAACACTTTAAAAACAAAACAGGAAAACACAGCAATGAGAACTGGGCAAATCGGTAGGCAAGATTGTTCTAGCTGCAGTGACACTGGCGGCAGCAGGCATTATGCAGCACAGAAGCTCCAAGAATGATGATGCTCTGCAGTGTAAAACACCATTTCAGGAGATGCAAGCTCCTCATAACAGCCTGTCAGTGGTCAGAAAAGCCAAATAGTTAAGTCATCATTTGGCCATCATGCCAGAGATGGAGGTACTGAGAGGGCTGTCACATGGGCTGAAGGTGGACATTAAAAGCTGGGAGGG
Organism: Dactylopterus volitans; assembly: GCA_901007715.1. Taxonomy (NCBI): domain Eukaryota; kingdom Metazoa; phylum Chordata; class Actinopteri; order Syngnathiformes; family Dactylopteridae; genus Dactylopterus; species Dactylopterus volitans. Next base: position 5,208 of record CAAKHG010015043.1, on the reverse strand, counting down.
TCAAATGCCAACTGGCCTCCTCCGTCACTTGGATCTCTGAGTCCAACCTTGCCAGGCTTGAATGCAGCTGCATTTCAGTGCGGCTACGACTGCGTGTGTGAGTGTCAAACAGACCATTTAATACAAGTGAAATCACACAGGGTAGGTCGGCCTGTATTTGGAATAGGAGGCAAGAAGTGCGTTTCGTGGGCGATAAATTCACAGTACAAATGCAGATGACTTTGCATGCTCTCACTTCAACTTTGCATTAATTGATGAGCTTGCTTGCTTCTGATAGGAGCATCCATCTTAGAAACTAAACTCTCAGGACTGGACATTCAATATTTTATATATGCCCGACCAAATATCAAATCGTTTTCAGTTACACAGTTAGGCAAAGTCTCCATTTACCAGTCACTGCCACCGCCTTCCATTTATCTCTGCCAACTCTGTACTATGAATTTCACGCACACAATGTTTCATGCACAGAAGTGAACATACAATTATACTTGATCATTATTCATATTTAAAGTAACATCTGGATGGGCGACATGGTGGTGTGGTGGTTAGCACTGTTGCCTCATAGCAATAAGGTCACAGGTTTGATGCGACCACTGCGACCACTTTCTATGTGGAGTGGTCGCAGGTTTGATTCCCGGCCTGGGATCTTTATGTGGAGTTTCCTCCCACCTTCCAAAAGCATGCTGAGGTTAATTGGCTACTCTAAATTGCCCGTTGGTGTGCGTGCGAGTGGTTGTCTGTCCTTCATGTGGCTCTGCGATGAGCTGGCGACCCGTCCAGGGTGTACCCTGCTATTCGCCCCTTGTCAGCTGGGATCGGCTCCAGCAAGACCGCAACCCATAACCGGAATAATGGGAAGACGATGAGATGAGTAACATCTGGCTGTATATAAAAAGTCTCCCTTGTGATCAGATACTTATGTAATTCCACTTTAAAAAGGTACGTAGTGGTGAATAAAGGACCAAAGTTCTACTCCACATTGACTTATGAATTATTTTTCTCTGAAAGCTTTCCATGTGGCCATTGAGGTTGAAGTTTTCATCTCTCTGATAATGTTACAATGAGAGCTATTAAACCTGAAGTGGGCTTTGTCTGACTAACAGATCTATTTTGACCTTTAAGCCACTTTAGTAAATGAGCTGGAGACGCTTTCACTAGAATATTCATAGTGTATTGCTCAATATATTCAACAGCAAAACACAAGTGCTTCATGTGTACAGGTTTAAGATTAAAGAAATTTAGACCTCAATATTTTGATGGGGAAAATGAAGACAGTAGTTCTGTAGTCAATTGATAGCTGCCCTGAAGTAATACTCAACTTAATATCAAAGCCAAGGAGTGTAAAACTGGCAGATCAAGATAAGTGCAAGTGCTGGATTGAGTGGAGTATAAATCACCTGAGCAGACACGCTACTTTTTTAGGATACTGTACCAAGAGGGAAATTAAATGTCAACCAGCACCACATGCTGTAAAACTTCAAGGTTATCAGATCATAAGACACGACGGGGACATCTAAAATTGCTCAATGCTTCAGTGGTGGGTGAATTACTGAAGACTGAATTGAATTTTGGTGGATAAAGATGTACCATTATACAACAAGATGTTCCAAACAAGCAACCTGATTGGCCAAGTTTATCACGCTCTACATTTCTACATGACCAAACAGTACAACTGCTTTATCAATGAAATAGTGTATCGCTCAACCATTCCCATGGTAACTGAGTTTAAACAAAAACCACTATCCTACAATACTGATGCAAAATGGATAATTTTGTTGGGAATTTTGATTTATATGCTGGACTTAGTCTTCATCAATGATTGTAGAAGAATGAGCAAAACACAAAACAAGAAAACCAGAGATAAGTGGCACTGTCGAATGAAAAGCTCAAATCAATTCGAGTCTCAGAATGAATTCATTATGTCCTGTTCAACATCTTGGACTGTCAGCACCAACATTAGCTTGTCAGCAGTGAGTCAAGTCACATACCTAGGAGCCTACTAATACATCTAAAGTTCGCAGTAGCTGAGTTTGTCTATGGAAAACTAACTTTTTTCAGCAGGTATATTTAACAAAATGGAGCCAGCAAGTCAGTTTAGTGTTTGTGAGGTTTTCACCACATAGACAATCTTGAAGCATTAGCTCAAGTTGGCTGGTGGACTAAAAGGGGACGACAACTACAAGTACCTCGAGGTGTGGCTGGACTGTGAACTGGACTGCACAGAAGACCATCTGTACAAGAGGGGCGAGTGCAGGCTATACGTCCTCAGGAGGCTGCCATCTTTCAACATCTGCAGGAAACTCCTGTGGATGTTCTACCAGAGCGTGGTGGCCAGCATCCTCTTTTATGCTGTGGTGTGCTGGGGGGCGGGCAGCACATCCAAGAGGAACACCATCAGGCTGGACAAGCTGATCAGCAGGGCGAGCAGGTTCTGTGGTCGGCATGAACCTGGACCCCCTGGTGTCAGTTGCAGAGAGGCGATCACTGAAAAAACTTTTCGCTATCATGGATGATGCCAATCACCCTCTGCACTCTTTCATCAGTGCACAGGAAAGCACTTTCAGTGACAACTGCTAGTCCCCAGGTGCAAAACCAATAGACTCAGACTCCTTTGTCCCATGAGACATCAAGCTATACAACTCTGCACTCGGTGAGAGGGGAGGGACAGCAGGAGGAGAGGGGAGGAGAGGGGATAGGGATCCCGCAGCACTTGTGCACTAGCCCTTTTCCTTACTGCCACTTGACCACTTTAATAACACTGTCTATCTATATTACCATTTTCTAATTGTGTTTTTTTAACCCACTGTCTTGTATTTTTCTTATATTGCATTTCTTTATGCTTCCTTATTTTTTTTATAACTGGCTTGCACTTTTTATTATTTGGTGTTGATGGTGTGCTAGAAAGCCAATTTCGCTGAGGGAACCCTCCCTAGGGATTAATAAAGTATAATTGAATTGATAGTTTATTAAGTGGTGAGTAAGGCACCATTTGCCAACATAGTAAACTATGCTTTAATTTCATATGAATATTTTGGTTCTTTTATTTTTTTATTAACTGTTACATGATTGGAATATTAAACAAGAGTAAACTATGATTATTGGAGCTTCTGTTATGTCACTGTCACGGCAATAGTCACGTTAAAACGCATCCTTGAGTGCAAAATTACTTAATTAACAGCATATCATATTGGTAGGCTTTAGTGTAAAAACAACAACATACAAATGTACTAATATTAAAATCTATCACATAAAGGACTTACTGAAAGTTTTTTTTTTTAAGCTGAACTTTAAATGCACTGAAAAGGATTTTGGAAATGGGACACTGAACAGTTTGCCAACATCTGAATTAGGTTGTTCTGGGACGCACCCTCAGCTGTAGAAGACAGGCCTGCAGTGATTTCCATGTGATTTCAGCATGAAACACTTCAGATTGGCTGTTTGTATGTCCCAACTTCTCAAAGAAATGCTGCCATGGATTTATGGCTTTGATTTCAAAGAAAGTAACTTGTGGACATTGTGACCGAGGCCTACATGCTGTCAGGTACATATACTGTATATTTGGAAACTGACAGTTATTTTACCTGTTCACCAAAACATTCAAGATGGTTATATAATCAATATGGGCTCAAAGTGCAGACTCTCAGATCTAATTTCAGGGTATTCACATCCAAATTGGAGGAAGGGTTTAGGAATTAAAGCTCTTTAATGTGTAGCTGCCTCTTTCAAGGGACGAGAAGTCATTGGACAATTGGCTCAACAACCATTTCATGGTCTGCATGGGCTATTCCCTTGTTAAACTATCAACAGACGAGCAGGTAAAAGAACTGGAGTTGATTCCAGGTGTGACATCTGCATTTGGAAGCTGTTGCTTTGAACCCACAACATGCTGTCAAAGGAGCTCTCAGTGGAGGCGAAACAGACAATCCTTCTGAAAAAACAGACTCCATCAGAGACGTATGCTAGGACTGGCCAAATCAATAGTTTGGTACATCCTGGGGGAAGAAAAAAAAACAAAACAAAAAAAAGCACAACGGTGAGCCTGGTGAGCTCAAAAAGGCCTGGATGTCCACGGAAGACAACAGTGGTAGATGATTGCAAGATCATCCACCAGATTTCCATGGTAAAGAACCCCCCTCCCCCACCCCCTCATAACATCTGCACAAGTGAGGAACACTCTCCAGGAAGTAGGTGTATCAGTATGTTAATCTACCATTAAGCGAAGACTTCATGTGAGTGAATACGGATGTTTCACCACAAGGTGCAAACCATTAATAAGCCTCAAAAATACGAAGGCCAGATTAGACTTTGCCAAAAGACATCTAAAGAAGTCAGCCCAGCTCTAGAAAAGCATTCTTTGGAGTGATGAAACTAAGATCAACCTACACCAGAATGATGGGAAGTGGACAGTATGGAGGCTTGGAACGTCTCATGATCCAAAGCACACCCCATCCTCTATAAAACATGGTGGAGGCCGTCTGATGGCATGGGCATGCATGGCTTCCAATGGCACTGCGTCATGACTGTTTTAATGATGTGACAGAACTCTGATGTGTATATGGATATACTTGATAATCAGATTCAGCCAAATGCAGCAAAGTTGATTGGATGGTGATTCACAGTACAGATGGACAGTGACCCAAAACATACTGCGAAAGCAACCGAGACTTTTTAAGGCAAAGAAGAGGAATATTTTGCAATGACCGAGTCAATCACCAAATCTCAACCCATCCATCTGCATTTCACCCGTTTAAGAAAAAACTTGAGGCAGAAAGACCCACAAACAGGCAACAACTGAAGACTGCTGCAGTACAGGCCTCGCAAAGCATCACAAAGGACGAATCCTGGCATTTGCTGTTGTCCATGGGTTCCAGACTTCAGGCAATCATTGTCTGCAAAAGATTCTCACTTTATGGAAGGTAATTATAATTTGTCCATTACGTTTGAGCCCGTAAAACAAATTGTTCAAACCCTTGAATTAAACCTAAAAATCTGCAATTCAATTGCATCTCAGTTGTGTCATTTCAAATCCACTGTGGTGGAATGCACCACATCATGAGGATTGTGTCGCTGTCCTTTCTGGGCCTCACTCTAACTGTAAATACACTCCACTCCCAGTGCGGAGAGTTTTTCCACATCTCTGCATCACTCTTACCCTGGATTTTGTAGCATCAGCTTGGATAAATTCTCAGATTTGAACACGTCAATCAA
>CAAKHG010015042.1:0-21862 GCA_901007715.1 Dactylopterus volitans | reverse complement strand
GGGAAGAGGCGGAACGTGTTCAAACGTTTTGGCGCACAGGACCCTTTCGTTGCCGAGGCAACCACAACATCATATGTGCTGCGTTTCACGTCAGGGAGCTTGTTCCTTATCTCCCGTTTCTTCATTATCGTCGACATCCAATGACTCACCTTGGACAGAATCAGATCTCCCAGCCACCGAACGCAGTCCACATAGTTTCTGTGGATGTCCCGCGTTGAGAAGTCCGGGAAGTGGATTTTCTGTGACACAAAAGGCCTGAAGAAGAGACACAGTGGTAAAACGACAACAGGAAACCTTCTTCTATCGATGCGGGTCGCATCATCAAAGCTTGAGTGTTTTTTGTTTTTGTTTTTTTACCTGTTGGTTTTCGAAGGGTTGTATTCATAAGACCCACGGATGGCTTTCTGCATCCTCTCTGAGTTTATCCGCCAGAGCTTGAGCGAGTGGTCCATCCCGCACGACATGATCTTCTCACCCAGGAGGTCAAAGTCCTGCACGACAAAGAGCATCTTGCAGGAAATGCCGCTTGTGGATCCTGCTTGGGACAGTAATCGCGAGTCACTCACGGCGCTCAGGACTTCGTCTCGATGGCCCTCCACGCCTCCAAAGATGGCCACCAACGTGTCCGTCTGTATGTTCCATAGACGAAGGGCGTGATCTGAGGAGACGGAGGAAACCGCTGAAGACTGACGGCACACAGATCTGCTCAATTGAGCGTATTTTCGCTGAACTAATAGTTATGACTGCCGGTTCATCGACGGAATTATATAACTTGGACAGGCACGAGTGTCAGGGTGAACCACAATCAATCTGCAGCACTTAAATCGTCAAAAATATTCTGCAGAGCCAATCAGCAGCTGGCGCTGCAGTAAAACACGGCTCTGATGGCCGGGCGAGGCAGATGTGGCGTTTTTAATCAGCAAAAACCGAACTTTGCTGAGGCTCGCGTGACCCCGATCGAGCCGGCGCCCTGGACCGATCGTGGCTCAGCCTGCCGGAGCATCTTGACGGCCAGGCTGCTGAGAACCATCCTCATTCCGGTTTTATTTTCCCGGCCAAGCTCAAAGTTCCCCGAATGCTCTTAAACTGAAATTGCAGTGTCACGATAACCTACTTCTGCGGCGACTGATTGGTTTTCACACGGACGCAGGGAGCACCAGGTGGTCTGGGATGAGAGGCTTTTACGGTCAAGATAAGAACCGTAAAGCCACCAGAGTCAACATTATTACATAAACAAATATGGCCTTTCCATGTCAGTGGTGTCGCGTTTATCTCGCAGAGGAATGTCTCGCATTGTTAACACGGGCAGGTCTGCAGATGCACATGTGACTTTTCTTACCTTTGCTGACAGACAGGAGGAGGTTTGGATCCCTCGGGTGAAACTTGAGCTCGTTGATGGCGTTCCCGTGACCGACGTAATGCTGGGTTTAAAAAAACAGAACAAAACAACTTTAACTTCTGCATTCCACATGCTCCACACGTGTGTTTTGGGCTGAGAGGAGGCAGAGCGATGATACCTTGATACACTGCATCGTGATGTGGTTGATCACCCGGATGATGCCCCGGGATCCGGCGACCGCCAGCAGAGGGTGACTCGTGTTGGTGTCGTAGGTCCAAGCACACGTGTAGAAGTTTTCATCTGCCTTTGCACGACTTTAGTCAAAAGAAAATAACCCCTCTCTTGCTTTCACAGTTCACTTACAGTCATTCTGCAACATACTGCATCATATAGTGACTCCCCTCGATTGTCACGCTCCATCGATATGCATAACTGGAATGAAAGCAAGACGGTGACAGCAACAGTGGCCTCTGCTGGTAGTTGTGACAACTGCAGGGAGCTGGTGTCCAGTGTTGTTATTTGAAGCAGTGAGAGGGCTGCACTTTTCTAACGGTGGCGATTTGAGGGAAGCCAGACTCCGATACGACAGAGCTGATGTGACATCACCTCTGCATAATGCTGCAGGTGCGGTTATGCATTTGAGTGCTTGACAAATGGCAACAGCATTGCATTCATATCTGAACTGCACCAGATGACTCTTCCCCAGGAGGTGTGTGAGCATATCACAGCTCTTTATTTATTTTTTTGGACAATTTCCAGCACTTAACAACTCGAACCATATGTCTGCTTACTGGCTTAATCTCTCCGAGTACGTCCTTCTTTTATTGTTAAAATTTAAAAATTGAGCACGCCTGTCTGCAGCTTGGGTTGTGTGAGCGTGAAGAACGACAGCACGGAGGCGAGACCAGTGGAAGGATACATCTGCATCCACGTAGGACTGCAAGAGTCGTATTTCTCCCTGAGAGTGACATTCATACAGAGTTACCTGGTGAAGGAGGAGACACGTGGGACAAGAGACGTCAATGACTTTTAGACAAAAACGGTGAAAACTCGGCCTAGAACATATCACAACATACACGATAATACATTTAATACGTGCTATATTTTGTGTGATGGGCAGTATTTCATCAAAGAGCGGTCAGTCACCCTGTTACTCCCGACTGTTGCAAACACCAGCGGATCTCCCTCCTTGCTGTGCCAGTTAAACTGCACTCCAAACAGCGGCTGGCCGTGATCCTCCTATGGGAAATTATCACGAGGTTATTCACAAAATTCAAAAATCACCTCACGTGCGTTGGCCATTATGGCTGGTCATCGTCAAAGCCTGCTTGTTGGTGCAGGGACAAGTGAGACCTCCAGGGTGAATGAGCTATTCGTGTGTGTGTATGTGTGTGTGTGTGTGTGTGTGCTCACCCTCAGGCTGTTGACACATTTGAAAGAGTATCGGCATTTTTTGGACTTCCACTTGCCCTTGCCCCAGTTTTTCCTGCCCGGGGCGTTGGTGGTGTTGGTGGGTGTGTCTGGGCGCTCGGCATTGGTCCCGCTCTCAACACTGACGGCATCATCCTGCACGTGCAAAAAAACAAAACAAAAACACACACACACACAAAAAACAAAACACACATTTAAACCCATACTCATAAAATGAGCTATGGCGAGATGTTTGCTTTCAAGTCCTTCAAGCCAGATCCAAGTCCAAACCTTCTAGGTGCTGCAGATGTCTATGTTGACAACAGTGTAAAAGATGTAGATTAAATGTAAGCAGCACAGCGTTAATCCCAATCACATTAACAACGTGAAACATGCCTATGAAGAGCCACTCGGCATCTGTTTACCAGCTATTACTGCTTACTTCGCATTATATACGTGACTAACCCACTCTTATGGTGCATGTATGGCAGCACAAATCGACAGTTAATCCCTCGATATCTACTTTGTGCACCTCTTAAGCTTTTTTATTCTATACAAAGCCCTTTTTTTTCTAATCATAAAAGCGCTACCTTGACTCTCAGTTCTAATTGGCTTACATCTGCTGCTACTGCTAACCCCCCCTATGTCAATTTGAATTATCATCGCCTGGACCTTTGCTTAAACGTCACTGAAGGACGCACATTACATATATTCAGTCTGTGTCAATTGCCTCGCGTGCTATATGATGGTGAAAACAGAGAAGTACGCGGGTAAATAAATTTGAATAAATTTAACCGGCTGAACAAAGCTGCTAGCTAACCAGCTTTAGCCGGTGGGCTACTTTAGCACGATGCTAACCCGCAATAAGCAAATAACGTGTCGTCTGTCGCCGAGGGGGGGAACACGGGCGCGCCGCTTACGTTCTCGTCTCCTGATAAATCGGGGTTACTGTTCTCGTCACTACTGAGTTTTTGTTTCTTCGCCGGCATTTCTTTTCCCGCTTGAGAGGGGGACTCGGACATGTTCTTATTTTCCCTCATGTTTGCTCCAACTCCGCCTCTTCCGCTCAGGCGCCGCGAGGGCTGTCGGGAACTGTAGTTCGCAAAGGGAAAAAAAAAAAAAATAGGGAAAACACCAGAATTTGCAGATTGTAATTTCTTAATTCCGAATAACTCACTTCGCCCCGTTTCATACACATTCTATTTTTTTTATCAACATGTCTGTGTTCAACTTCACAACCTTTTGCAAAATATAAAAAGATTACAACAGTCTGCAATTTTTTTTTTCCAAATATCATTTTAATGAAAAAAAAACAACAACAGTTTACAATCATACAAACTACTCAAGCACGAAGAGGTCATTTTACTTTTACAGTCCAACATCATCACTCTGTATTCGGCAGGTCGTTGGAATGAGCCGTTCGAGCCTATGACATCATCGCCCCGTCGTCCAACGAGGCCTCGCTCATCCCTTCATCCGTCTCCTCCTCCTCGTCACCCGCCTCCTCCTCCTCCTCTTCTGGTGCTGCCCTCTTCACGCCCCTCTGCTTGGACAGCGCCGCCGTGTAGCGAATGTTGAACACGTTGAAGTCGCACCTGGACGGAGAAAACACAGCGACTGACTTATTGCACGAATAACTCGTAAACATAGAAGGAGCTGATAGATGCAATTAATAATGGCGTCATCTTCAATCTTGCGGTGATGTCACGACGTCGCGGCCACTTACAGTTTGGACAGATTGTCATAGTGTCTCTGGATGCTCTTCTGCAGCGCCTGCAGGGTGGACATTATGGCGCCTGACCTGCACACCGGAGATTATCAGCTGGAGTTACTCAGAAACACACACACACACACACACACACACACACACACACACACACACACACACACACACACACACGTGTGTCCCTCACGACCCACAAAAGCCGTGCCTGAGCACGTTACCAACAGCCGTCGCGAGCGAACCTGTTTTTGAGTTTCTGCCCGTGCAGCATGAACAGGCTCCGGGCCCAGGTCAGGTAGAACTGCAGATGGCTGGACTTCTCCAGGCACGACGCCACGAAGCCCAGCAGCTTCTCCACGTAGACGTCGGGGAGGGAGCTGCACACCACCGGAACTGGAACACAAACGAGCCGCCGATGTTATGGAGGGTAGAAAAATTGGCTGGTAGTTGTAGATATGAGAGAATCGTGAGTGAACGCTGTTCACTCACTCTGCTCATGCGGCACCGTCTCCAGCACTTCCTGCTTGAGGGCTTTTTCATTGAGTCGGAACGCCAGGATGATGGCCGGCACCCACTCCTGAAGCCGCAGCTGCTTGCGTATGCTGGCCGGCGTCACATCCAGGTCCAGATCGAAGGGGTCAAAGACCAGAGAGCCATCGAGGGAGTAGATGAGCAGGCCCTCGGTGGTGGTGGCCGCCCAGCTACGGCCTGGAGGGAGAGTCAAAGGACGCAAATGCTTTGATTGTGTACTCGACACCATAGAAATATTATATGTCAAGCGGTCACCCTGGTAGGCCCAAAACATGAAATTTATGTCTGAAACTTCTAATCTTTTTGTCGGAGGTTGCAATTCTGTCACCCACCAGTAGGGGAGAACCGCAGCGAGCTGACTCTGATTTCGGGCTTAAAGTGTCGGGAACTCATATCACCTTCGAGGACACACAGAGAAGAAGAAACAACATATGTGACACACACAAAGAGGCTTGAGTCACCAAAATTGTCGAAAATGTGACCCAAAAAAACTTCTGGCAAATCTGCCACCCGCGGAAAATGATAATATCACCGTCATCACCAAGGAGATCAGATTTCAGATCACCATCTTGAAAATTCAAATTCTATCCACCACGCACTGAAATTGACAGTTGATGTTACAGATGCAACTTCAAATACACTTAAATTTCTTTTCTGAAAAAAAAAAATCTGAATAGAAATGACATTCTCTGTGCTAAGTCTTACCTTTCCTGACTCCTGGTAAGCTGATGTTGACCCCGTCTTCATCTCCAGCTCCCTCATCCACCAGAGCGAGACTGCCGAACTCCGTCATCTTACGTCTGTCCAGAAACTCCTGAAAGCAAAACAACGAAGGTCTGATATGAACTATCGTCATCGATTTTGAAAACGTCGCAAAAAAAAATCGTCTGTGGCTTTGCAGCTGGGGTTGCCGGCCGTACCTCCATGGCGTCGAACGACAGATTGCAGGAGATCTCAAACTTCTTCATGAGCATCTGCTCCCTGACGTTGTAGATGCAGACGAACTTGGACTGGCCCCCCGCCAGTATCGCCTCGCCGTCGGCGGCGTAGCACAGCGACGTGAACGACCTGCAACGACGCCGCCCTCGTCATAAATCCTGCAGCGATCACAATCCCGCTTCCCCCGCTCCGGCTTGGGAACCGCTCCGGAACACTCACTTGCCCTTGGCGGACTGCTTGGCGGTGATTTTGTCCGTCTCTTTGCGGCCCATCTCCAGGTCGTGGCGTCCGGCCACCGAGCCGACCTGCGTGGCCGTGCTGGGGTTCCAGAAGGAGATCTCGCCGTTCAGGGTGGCGACTGCCAACTCTTGACCGTCAGGGCGGTAAGTCACTGCCAAAGCTGAGGAGAACTGAATTATTGCTCTGCTCTTACGCAAATGCCTCATGTCACTGCTGGCACCGCACGCCGGCGCCTCAACCCATCGTCATTTACCATCAGAAGTGAGGGGGAGTGTTTCCTTGACCTGCCAGCTGTCCATCATGTCCCACAGCCGGATGGTGCGATCCCAGGAGGCGCTGGCCAGGATGGACTGGACCGGACTAAAGCACAGGCAGCTGACGGGACCCTCATGACCCCCGAGGACCTGCGGAGGCAGGGAGAGCCAGATCCAGATAACTTCATCAATCCAAACCCAGTTTCACGGTCACACAAAACAAACAGAACGAGGTCATCAGCAACCAGGGCGGAGCAGCCAGCACGCAGGTTGCTACATACGGGCTACACACACCTGGGGCTGCAACAATTAATCAATTAATCGATTATTGAATTAATCGCCAACTATTTTGATAATCGACTAATCGTTTTAAAAGTAGAAAAAGTCCAAATTCTCTGATTCCATCTTGTCAAATATGAATATTTGCTGGTTTCTCTAGTCTATGACAGTAAAGTGAACATCCTTGGGTTGTGGACTGTTGGTTTATCTTCTTGGGATTTATAAACCAAAAGCCCAACACATTAATGGTTTTTAATTTACTTTTTCTGAACTCCTCCTACTATGATCTGGGTCATGCAACATGGAACGTCGGCGTCATCAGCCGCTGGCCAAGAGGGCAACGGCGTGCAAGCTCGTAGCGAGCAGAGGTCCGAAAACGACTGAATCCCGCGAGGACGCGCTCACCTCCAGCAGCCGGCCCGTCTGCATGGACCACAGGAAGATCTCAAAGGAGTCCTGGGCTCCTGCGCTCACCAGCTCGCCGCTGGAGTCGACTGCGAGGGAGGAGAACTGTGCGGGCCGGGGCGACGTGAACGTCCGGAAGTTTCGGTACCTTTTTGAACAAACAAATGAGAGGTCCTACTTCAAGCGCTGGTGCGCTAACTGACCGCAGCACGTCACCTCCCGCCACCTCTCTGTGCGCCCGTCCATCTTCACTGAGACCAGGAAGCCCCACGACGAGCTCACCTGTGCAGGTCGAACGCCCTGACCGTCCCATCCAGGGAGGCGCTGACGATGACGAAGCCGCTGGAGGTGAAGGCGACATTGGTGACGCTGCTGCTGTGCTCCGTGAAGGTGACGAAGCACAGGCAGCTGTTGGTGTTCCACACTTTCACCTGCGGCAAACGAAAGCATGGACGTCAGACGCGGCGGCGGCTGCAGTTTGTCCCCCAAAAAACTGATTATTTTCAAGGTCCCCTGAAGCCATCGGGGTCCTTCTCCCTGAGCACCCACTTTGCCATCATCTCCCCCGGTGGCGATGTACTGTCCGTCCGGCGAGTAAGCGAGGGAGGCCATGTTGTTGAAGTGTCCCTGCTGCTTGAAGACGTACGATTCGCTCTGCCACTCCCACACCAGCAGCTGGCCCATCCCTAAAAACAATTAAAACCCTCTTAAAGAAATGACATTCCATGCAAAGTGCAGAATTATCTGTATGATTGCCTGTTTGTCTCAAAAAGATGAAATCGTTCCGACTGAATCTGGGTCACACACCCAGATATATTTCTAGTAAGAGACAACACCGATTTCCTACCTGAGCACCCGAAGCCGATCCAGTCTCCAGAGCTGTTTATGGCCACTGACGCGATTCTCTGGTCTGAAATACTGAAAAGAGAAACATTCATGAGGTTTTCAGACGGCCCTGTCACTCTGAACCCCCACTTAAATGTCAACACTTGCATTTTCCACATATTATTCCTCACCTTTTTGCCATCAATTCCCACGATGGCAGTTTTAAGCGTCTTCTAAAAGCACCTTATGATTAAAACCCGTCTCACCTGAGGGAGTGAATGAGGTTAAACTCCGGGAGTTCGTGCAGGTGGAAGATTCCGGAGGCGAAACCGGTGACGAGGATGTGGGTGGGCTTGTGGTAGGCAGCGGCCGTCAGCTTGTTAAAATCCCCCTCCTTATTGAAGAAGTGTCTACGGGGGGGTGATGCAAAAATGAGTCAGCTGCTTGGCGTTTATTTTCATCCTTGTATGTTGTTGCACAGATTTTTATGGAGCTTTAACTGAAACGGTGGTTTGGGCTCGAAGCTCCAGCCGCATTTCATTGCAAGCGCAGCTCGGGGGACAAATAAACCTGCAATACGCCGACAACGTCTGAGCATCGCTGTATTTTTTTGGAAAGACCTCTGTGGCTGGAAGGCGGAAGAAAACACTGTTTCAATGTTTTCAAATGTGTCACAGAATGAAATTATCTCGCATAAACCTGCTGTTGAGACCTAATTCTGTTATTCTACAGCTTGCGAAGCGACGGTGACATCCTTTGACATTGTTTTTATGTTATTGTTTTTTTTTTAATTCTTATTGTTTATTTTAACAGTTTTATTGTTGCTGATGTTTTATAACCCCGGGTTGTTCCTTGTGGTCATTGTATGTATATTTGCATGAACACTTTGGTCGACTGAGGTATGTTTTTAAATTTGCTTCAGCAATAAAGTTTGACTTTTCACAGAGTTTCTTAATGTATTTCATGACCATGGACGGGGCCGGTCTGACAAGAAGAAGCTAAACGCTGGAGCAGGCCGCCATACCCAACTCTACCACGAGGTGTCACACTCGACTCAGCAGTAGCTCCCGGGCGGAGCATCACTGACTCCAGCAGCGCCACCTGCTGGCAGTAGCGAAACCCTGACCTGCTTTCCCAAACGCTATAAACACACGGAATAAGACGAAGGGGGACTCGTCTTATCATCACCCTCAATTTTGGACGGCGGCACACGTGGCGTGCGCGTGTCACCCCGCCCACCTCTCACCATAACTACTTAACGTTTGCCGCCCTTGGCTTGGCAGCGAAGAGCTGCGCGTGCTGTCAGTGTGGCTCCGTTCATCCGTTGATGAACAAATATGCTGTTGTGCTTCTTTGCATGAAAATGAACCCAGTTTAACCTCGTCCGGCAAACACAGAGATCAATGCAGCGCTCCTCATGAGTGAAGTCTCTACTGGCCGAGCTTGTTTTGTAAATCAGTGCAGTAGTTTGCACACATTTGCGAGTTCATACCAACAACTGAGGTGGAACTTCAAAAATGCATAAATAATTTGTGAAAAACAGGTAATATCAGCCATTATATTGTCTTTTTAGGAGACTCATGTAGTGTCCCAGCTTGGCTGTTGATTATTATGGTTTATATGCAACTTTCACCATCAAATCATAGAAGTGAAGCGCCTGGGTTCACTCTCGAAAAAGAAAAAGGATTAAAAAAAAATATAAAAAACGTGCAATGATGTATGACCTTTGCTGAAAAAAGAAAAAAAAACATCAAAATCTTACTTGCTGAGCTGCTTGTATCGGACATTCTTGGTCTTCTTGTCTTTGGGGGCTTCAGCTTTGCCCCTGATGACCTCCCCCTCCTCTCCCTCCACTCTCTTCTCCTGCTGCTCTTCCTCATCCTCCTCCTCTTCCTCCCCTTGCCTCGGGAGCGCGGGTTTGTCATCGCTCCTCTTCAGGACGAGGCCGCCCGGCTCGGTGTCGCTTTCCCACACACACAGCGTCCCGTCCTGGCTCACCGTGTAAAGCTGGCAGCGCGAGGCCAAACACACTTTTAGATTTAAGCCGATTTTGATTCACTCACCTTCAATCTGAGCACCTGAAATGACAATTCCAAGACTCACATCCAGGCTGTCTTTCTCGAAGAAGCAGCCCACGATGACGTCCTTGTGTCCGCCCAGGGAGTAGTAGATGAGGTTGGCCCAGCGCTCGGCGCCAAACACCCATGTCGACATGTCTCTGCTGCCCACAACAAAACACCTGCGGGGGGGGGGGGGGAACCGGCTTCAGCGGCAGGCTTCTCGTGCGGTTCCGTGTCTAAAAATGAATTCGGCCCTCACTCACTTGGAGTCGTCGGTCCAGTCGATGCAGGTGGTCTCGTCATACGGGCCGTAGTAGCTTTTGTCCAGCACGAAGGCGTTGAACTCCCGCTGCTTGCCGGGAGCGTGGTACATCAGCGCCACATTCTCCTTGGTCACAACAAATTTCCTTGAGCGGAACAAGAGAGCACGAGCCAGTTTCACCTTTGGGTCCAAAACATACTGCAGCATTCACGCAGCTAAGGAAAATAATTGCAGGACTGATGCTCCCCCCCAAAAGCAAAATTTAGCAAAACGCAGGAAGAGCTTTGCATGGCCTCGTGTTCCTTTTTTTTGAGTTGCTCATTTTGTGTTACTGGATGTTGTAGGTTGCCAACATGAAGTCATTTAAAGGACAAAATAACAATTCTGCACATATCTGAGCATGTGCAGGGTGATGCGAAGGGAACGTTAAACTTTCTCTGCACCAGTGAAGCTTTTTCCAGTCTGTGTGTGCTGATTCAAACCATCACCACACACACAACAACCAGGCTTCAGGTTAAAACCAGCTGCACGCTCGCCACGGGATATGATGCACATCCCTGCAATAAATCCCCCCATCAGGAGGAGTTTTAGGTTGAATTTTTATTGACTCTGTTGGAAGCTATATATATATTTTAATGACTGATATTGACGCTGTAAGCTGTGATGCCGCTGAACGAGGTTACACTGAGGTGTCCCCAGTATTTTGGTCCTCACACTCATGTGCATCCAGGTGCCAAAAGTTTAGGGACACTTCTCAGTGTCATAAATTACAGCCTCAATAACAATCATTAAGATATATAGAAACAGATTCAGTAAAAACTGTAAAAACCATGACGCCCACATCTCGCCCGCCGGTGGCCAGTTTTCTTCCGTCGGCCGTTCTTACCTGCCATCAGGTGAGAAACGGATGCTGCTGACGGGTTTATGAAAGTGGAAATGATGCAGGACGGCCCGGGTGATGAGACTGACCAGCAGCGCCGCACCATCTGTTTACACACACACACACACACACACACACACACACAAACGCAGATATTTGGGTTTTTCATCTATTTTTTTAGTGATTTTAGATCTGCCATAAAAGAGGACGGGAGAGGACTCGTTTAAAACGCGACGCCTCACCTTCATCCACCAGGATCGCCAGGTTGCCATTCGGAGAGAGACCCACACAGGTTATGTTCTTGGTGGTGGATACCGGCAACGTCTCAGATGTGTTGCTAGGAGACACGACGAGAGACATTTAAAGAAAAGGGTCACCTGAGCTTCCAGTCACCGAGATGCCGCACACCCGCTGACCGCCAGTCATTTACTAGCGTGCAGGTTTGCATTGTTACCGGATAAACACACTCGCGTGGACGTCAGGGGTTTCTTACTTTTTCAGGTCGAAGATAGAGAGCCTGTTTCCCACCGGACTGATCACGGCGTTGCCATCTTGGGAGAAGCTCAGGTTGCCCTGACGATAGACGGCGCCCAGCAGGTTGGAGAACTGCAACGCAGAAACGACGTCAACCCGCAGCTCATCCGCATACTGTTTTTTTTTTTAACAGTGAATTCCTCTCAGACAGGTAACATAACCTCCTAATAGTTCACAAATCATTAACTTTATGTCTCCTGGTTGCGTTTGGGACTTCACGACGAGGCGGATTCGCTTCATCTTCAAATGAGCGTGAATCGAGCTAACAGGACACTGTGATGCCGTCGGGCGTTAGCCGGACTTTAGCAAGAATGCTAACCACTTAAAAGAAGACTAACAAAGGAGCTACACGTTTTATACGTCACACACATACGATGTAGCTTCCAACCGAGCCATCTTTGAATGGGGTTCGGTGTGACGTGCTCTCCGGTTCTCGTGAACGTCTCCGGGCTAGTTAGCTAGCTGGCGGCTTACGTACTCACCCTGTAAGCAAACTTCATCGCGCTAAATGTTCCCCAGACCCTTTTGCACTCATCTACTCGCTAACGTGACACAAATCCCAGCGGAAGTCGTAATATGTGTCGTTAATAACACGCGCGCTGCGCCGAACGCGACGGCACACGTGCTTGCGTGTTGTTGACACTCCCAGCATCCGGGTGTGCGAGAGGAGAAGGCCGCACTCGGCGCCCCCCGGCGGCAGGGAGGGCGAACTGTCGCAGACGAAAGCGTGGCACCGGAATGTTTATTGAAAAAAAAATAACGGACAAATCATGAATTGACAAAGTATCGGCTAATCACGCTCGGTTGCAAAAATCACAGAATGCCTCAAATCAGCAAATGGTTACATATAAATATTACACTTTATGATTTGTGCCCTTCAACGCTCATGCAAAGAATTTTTTTTTTTTTTTTTACACTCGATAAAGAACAATATGACAGACGGTACTCGCGTTTGTTCGGATTTGTCGCTAAATTAGCCAATTTGTGATACAAGTCGTGCAGAGTAAGACATGAACCGCCAAGTCAACCTTCCCGTCTACTCAGATAAACTGGGGGGAAAAAAACAACCCCAAAATGACAGGAAATAAAACAATTACAGTCACGCCAGGTAGCCAGAAATCCTCAAAACACAAAGAGAGACTATGTAATGTTTTAAATAAGAAATAAGACATGCGAAATCATATTAATAATAACAAAAATAATCCCAAACTTTAGCAAGACGCCAGCAGGCTCGGACGGTCATATCTCGCCGCCCGTGTGGCCTTCACATGATCCCCTCTGCCCCTTTTTATTTTTTTGTTCGCATCCAACACCAGAGGTGAATAATTCAGCACCTGGCAGCTCCGGTACATCAACAGAAGGCATGGTTGGGTGCTGTGACACCACCGTCTGAGAGATAAGGCCCAGCCTGAAGCTTCTTTTGGTGATAACAATGGCTGATGTGTTCTGTCGTTGTTGTTGCTGTTGTTGTTGGCGGCGAGAGATGTTTTTCACCTCAGCGTCTTGTGCCAGAGGTCGAAGCAGGGCACCACATGGAGCCGGACGTATTTCTGACCGCCGGTGGAGCACTCCAGGCAGCCGTAGACGGTCTCCCGCCTCTGCGCGCCCATGCCGCACAGCGAGCACGGCCCCTTGGGGATGTTGTGTTTGAGGAGGTTGACCCGCGTGTGGGAGCTCTCCCTCAGGTAGGCGGTGGACACGTCCGTCATGCTCGCGGCCTTCTCGTAGTAGTCGGTCACCATGTCGTCCATGTAGGTGTCGGAGTGGGTCAGCTCCTCGAAGGTCCTGTCGTCTGCACAGGAACGTGGTGAAAGTACAGGGAGAGTAAAGGTGGAGGGAGGGAGGAGGAATCATGAGTGTACCTGCTCTAAAGGGGTTTCCGTAGATGATCCCAGACAGGAAGCGGCGTAGCCGTCCCACGGAGAAGCGACCGATGAAGCCGCCCAGCTGCTCCCGGATCTGCTCCCGCTCGAAGCCGCCCTGAGACTCCGGAGTGACGCAGATGTCTGACAGAGCAAATGTCAACAAATGTGGGTGAGCGTGTAAAAGTTGTGGCAGAAAGCGACATTCCGCAAATGTCATTTTCGGCGAGAACTTTGTTTTTTTTTTTAGAGTTCGGCATTTTTCAATCATTTCGGCAGAAATGCCGGTTGTGGTGCCGTCAGTGACTCTCGCCAGCTGTTGCGAGTCTCATTCTTGCCTCTTCATTTCAGCATTTAGAGGCCGTAAGCTTGCACAAAAAAAAAATCTAAATTTTCTCAGCATATCTGCATGCGCAATCTGCAAAAACATTTTTAATGAATAGAACAATGCAGCAGCATCATGCACATACAGCCAGGACTTTTTGCTTTTAAAGTCTTCCAGTGGTAATAAACCAACTTACTGATGTAATTTCATTTTCGGATGTTCACTGTTTGACTCAGTCCGACTCGTGAATCCAATGAACGTCACTTTCGTCGCCCTTTTGGATGCAGATTAGCCAGTAAAATCTGATATTCCTCAATGAAATAATCTTGCCATCCATCTGGGATGCTACATGCTTTTTGATTAACGGCAGGGCGAGCGAACATTGTCTAATCGTCAGCGGGACTCATGAGTGTCATCTCGCGCCTCAGCAGCGCCCTCTGGTGGCACAACGTCCTGTCACGGTTAAGTGGCTCATTAAGTTTAACAATTTGAATCAGTTGCCGCTTGATGCCCAGTCGGGGCGACCGTAGAAAGATGGTGGTGCAACACGAAGGCCCCGCCCACCGCCCACCCCCCTCCCACGATGCAGATGTGAAGGTCTCTTTCAAAGCCAATGAAAACACAGCTATTCTCAGTGTCAGCTGATTACAAACGAACGAAAACATAAACGCTAAACGCGGCGCTCGCTCTCTGCCGGCGGCTCCCTCGACGCCCTCTACAAAAACGCCTCACATGCGAGGCCCCATTTCCACCTTTTGTAGCGGTGGAGAAACTGCGTCGTGGGCTCCTTGCACGTGAGGGGAGACCGGACGGCACGAGGCCGCCCCGGGTGTCGAGACTCTCATGCCGTCTTTCAATCCATGTGGCGCGCTCGCGCCGGCTCTCCTACCGAGTCGCCCGTCCAGCCGAACGAACAGCTGGCAGATGCTGAAGGCGATGGTGGTGTGAGCCGGGATGACGATGGCCTTGTCTCGACCTCTGGGGTTCCTGCCGTCGTCGATCTGGAACTGAAGTGAACGGAGAGACGGAGAGGCTCAAAGGTTCCCGCCAAATTAAAGCACCACGATGTAGCCTCGGACACAAGCGACGATCGGCTGGGGGAGCCATTAACTGTCGAACGGCAGTTACTTTGACTGAAACTAACCAGCCGAGGCAGACGGGGGGGTGGATGTTCTGCGCTTGGATGCTAATGTGACGCTATCGAGCGGGCGCAGATGGAGGACTGAGGCCTCACCTCCCGCGTGGGTTCTTTGCAGAAGCGTGAACCGGCCTCAGCAGTGAGTCGTGGTCTTTTCCTTTCTTTTCCTTTTTTAACTCTAAGCATCAAAACTACCCGGTGAGGTCCAGGGACATTTCATGTGCTCTTGTGTCTGGTGTTGAAATAAAATACGCGTGAGGAAGGAATTCTGATGTGCATTCTGTCAGAAGCACTGTCTTGCAGAAAGCCTTCAGGGCAAACTTCTCCCATAACTGCATAGACAACCGGGTATAATCTGCCAATCTGGAAGGCTTATTTAGTATTTCAGGACAGTTTCACATAATAAAACATAATCTATCATAATTTTTTTTTTTTTAAATATCGACTGCGACTGTGTTGTGATCTGTAGGATGAATGAAGTGTTTGAGCAGATGTCGGGAACAGGAATTTCCGCGTTTACCCTCATGGTCGTTCCCCTCATCCCGGCGTGGACGGTTAGGGAGCACTGGCGCGTGGTGCGGATGCTCTCCACCACGACGCAGAGGATGCTCCGCCCACTCTCCCTGGCCTGACGAACCAGGCAGTGGTCCAGGTCCACCTTCCTGCAGGGGCACAAAGCGCACTCTCTGGTGTCCCACAGCACTCGCAGTCAAAGTTCAGCCCTTCATTATCTCCCCCGCGCGCAGCAGAACGCGGCCCCGTGTAGAATAACACGATCATTTATTCATCCTCGCAGGGAAACCCTCCTCTCTCATGTTCCCCTCCGCCGCACGAAAGGTCGGAGGTCAAACATCAGTGTGCAGCTGTCGGCGGGAGACATCCACTCTAGCGGATGACTTGTAAGTAGTTCCGTCACGATTCATCATTACCTTTGCTGGCATTTTAGCCAATGAGAGACATTTGGACGAGGGTGGAGCAGGTGGAGATACCTGGAGTTGAGCTCTCGCAGCAGCGTGGGCACCTCCAGCTCGTGTTTGGTCACGATGCCGAAGGAAGCCTTGACGGCCACCGAGTCGGAGCCGCTGATGTTGAACCCCACGTCGCTGATGATGTGGTTGCCCAGTCGGCCGTTAAGCGCCAGGTCAGATTTGTCTTCGTAGTTGAGGAGCTGATAGGAGGAAACTCCTGTCCAAAAAAAAAAAAGAAGATATTTCAGGAAGAAGCCGTCAGTATTGTGGCATGCAGCTAATCTCTTGGGGAAAAAAATGGAGGTGAAAATGGAGATGGACCTCCAGCTGATGAATTATGATCTTCTTCATCTCTGAATGTGATGATTATTAAAGGTACACAGAGTATCTGGATTGAAATAACAGAAGAGACATTGTGCAGTGGCGCGGCATTGTGGGATTTGCTGTTTTCATTGTTGAATAACCAGCGCTGAATCTGACGTGACTCGGGTACGAATCATTTCCATTGACAAGATCCTGAATATTCCATTGTGTCACATCACTCCAGTGAAGAACAACGCTTGCTCCTCCCCCCAAAAAATGGCTTAAGTGCCCTTGAGCAGGGTACCTAACCCCATAATTGCTCCACATGTGCTGTATCGCGTGTGTGTCCAAAATAATTTCCTGGTGGGATCATTAAAGTATAATAAAAGTATTTCTGAACCTAGAATCGGAGTTGAGAGAATAGTTTAATGAATCAATAAATGACTCATATTGTTTCGAGTTCACATGCATCTTAAAGTTTTTGTTTCTTTTAAATAAAAACAGTATTTTAGCAGGCAAAAAAAAAAAAGTATGCACGGTCCTTCAAACCCGGGAAGCTTTGTGTGTTGAGCTAAAAGAAAATCCTGAGAGAAATCTTAATTTAGTTTTTATCTTTCACACACTAAAAAAAAACAAACCCAAAAAGATAGACTCATTTTTAAAAACGCTCAGGAGTCCCATTCAGCATCATCTTTGAGCCTCATGATCCCACCAAACCGCCCCCCTTTCTTTTTTCATGGCTGACCGTACCTGCCGTGATCTCCTTCTCCCCCACCAGGATGTCCTTCAGCGAGAACGGCGTGGAGGCGTATTTGTTCTTCTTGAAGAAGCGCCTCTTCCTCTTCCTGGTCACCAGGCTGAGGGGCTGGTAGCGGTCGGCCTCGCTCAGGCTCGGGACCGGGATCAACCTCCCGGTGTCTCCCACCTGCCTCACAAAGTTCTTGGTGGCTGCCGCGAACATATCCGGCGACGCATGAGCGCCGGGCGGGGAGGTGAGGTGGGAGAACAAAAAAACAACAACAAAAAAAAAAAGCAAAAAAATTCTTTGCAAAATGAAGGCACGGAGCAAACGGGAGGTCGCCGGTGTGGAGCCGCGCAGAACTCTGCACGGCGGGGGGAAGCTAACCCGAGCTCCATAACGTGTTCGCTGTTAAATAATGCAGGTGGTGTGTAAGGTGATATGTGGGTGAAGCCTGTGGGTCACTAGGCTTCCCGTCACATGACAGAACCGGGTGGAAAAAGAAATGACAGTTTCGTCGGGGCAAACTTCTCCCATAATTTCTTTTTTTTTTTTCAACATCGCACCTCCGAAACGCTCGTGAGGGCGAACAACAAATCAAAGCGGGATTGCAGCGAATTAGCCGAGCCGATGGTCGCCACTCTCCCGGCTCTTTAACTGCTGAATCAGCTGCGGGTTCTGCGCCAGGCAGCAGATGCACGTTCCCCCTCGTGGAACATCTGCTTTGGCAATGAGCCTTTCAAGGGATGTTCCTGTGGTTTCTGTCAGATCTCATGTTTTTTCATCTGAGATTTTTTTTTGTCCTTTTTTTTTTCTCCCCCGTTTGGATAATGTCCACCTTTCTGACTAGTGTGTGTGTGTGTGTGTGTGTGTGCGTGTGTGTGTCCTGCATGATCGCGGGCTGATCTCTCCCGCGGTCGCGCTGCTGTCTCGTCTGCGCAGCCATAAATAGTCACCATGTTAGGGTTTTTTTTTTTTTTTAAACGCCACATGTTAAGAGGCGTTCTTACCGCAGGAACTGAGGCCGGTAATAGTTTTCTATACAATACGCATCACACCCTGTAATTTTCAGCTCGTATAGCCGAAAGAGATCATGTAATTTCATGAAAGCGGGATATAAGGATAAAAAAAAAGAAAAAGAAAAGAAAGAACTCATCCTTGCATACTTTCAAATTTTGGGAATAACTAACTGTTCAATGTTACATGGGACTGTAGCTTGGCCAAGTCTAAAAACACAGCTTTCCCTTGGAGTCGAACTATTTAATGTGAGGAGGAGGAAAAAAATAGGCAGTTAACGTGCAGCAGGTCAAACATCCGTCATGACAGGATCGTTATTGCTCAGCATTTATGAAGATCGGCAGCTCCGGCCCGGCAGAAACTATAAAACGGAGCGTAAAAGGAAATTATTTGAAATAGAGTCTTGAGGGGAAAATGGAAAAGTGTTGTTAGTGTCTTTTATGTTTAAATATCTGCCCATTTAAGACAAGTTTTGGGGGCTTTGGGGAAAAGGAATCCAGTTGAGCGCCTCTGCTCCCACTTTGGTGTGACCCACAAGTGGTGCTAAAAGTTTTAGACTACAAAGAATCAAAAGCAAAGCGAAGTCAAATAAATCATTTAATACATTTATGTTTTAAGCAAAGTTGCCTGTTTTTCCTGATGAAACCCCTTTTTTCTGACGCGAAATGGAAGGCACAAATATCCCTAAAGTGCCATTTAGCAGATCTATTTATAGCATTCGGAGTGGACGGGTTGTTCATTCTACGGACGAGCTGAAAAAAAATTCAGAACATGACTTTTAAGAGCGTTTTTTGAAGTTACTTTTGCTGCCCCGACCAGAAGCAGCAGATCTGAGGATCTCTGGAGGAAATCTGGAGACGAATGTTTTCTGGCTGCTTGAGGGTCTGACATTTATGACCTCTGCCGAACTGGATATGTTCTCTAACCACTAGTCCATCACTCGACATGCAAAAAGCTACAAACGTGCAGGAGCTCGGGCCCCGCTGGACGGCCGTCTTCCCATCTGCTTGGGTTTCGCTCCCCCCGCGGTTCTCTGCGCTCCCTGATGGAAAATCCTCCTGCCACTCGGAACGCTTCCTGACCCGAGCTGCTCTGCGAAAGGGAAACAAGTGGAAGCCGCCTCGAGTGTTTGCTTTCGAAAAACCTGCGATAAGTCGATCCAACGCCACAACAAAACATAACACAACAAAATCTTAAGCTGATAGAGTGTCAGCGTCGCGTTTTTTTTTTGCATCGCCAGGTGAGACGGTGGCGGACGGGCGCCGACGTTGGTCTTGCCGCCTGTCTTGGGAGCGTAGCGGAGTCTCAGCCTGGAAAACGCATCAGTGGAGTGTAACATGCAGGTTGTAAAGCGCTCGAGCTGCGGCGCACACATGCAGGTCAGCACGGAATGTAAAAGATTCTATAAAAATTGCTCACAGAAATCAAACCAAAAAGGCAAATGTAGAGAAAGAATAAAATGTCCCGAAGTGCTGTGGATTTGGAAAACTGCAATCAAGTTTTCCGCTGTTCACAACAATACCAGAGGAGGTTGTGGAGTCGCGTGGGATCGCGGGAGTTGTTGTCTTCACTCTTAAAACAACCACAACCGAGTCTGAAACCATGTTCCTGGACGAGCTGATGTGTCACAGTTTGACTTGCGTGACTTTGGTCGCAACAGAAAGGAAAACGACAACACAAAAGCGACCTTAGCTCGTATGGTGCTAACGTGCTAAACGACTAATTTTTTGCGCGTGCACACGGTTGCCAACAACGTGTTGCACGCTGAGTTGTGGTGTCGCCAAGCGCTCTTATATGCACAGCTCTTTCATTAGCATTAGCCCGGTGGCTAAAGGGGACATGGCGCGGTTGGCGGATGACCGACTAAGCACGCCATTAACGTGAGTGATGTCACATGTTCCTCTGGGTTTGAGCACCTTTCAGAAAAGAATTTGGTGTAATGTGTGTATACCTGAACAAGTGACATCACATGGTTGTTTCCAGACATTTTTAAGGCTGGAATGTTACATTTTGTACCTTTTTTAAAATGTTACGTGGTGTGTCTTCAAATGTTACAAATTGTCCAAATGTTACATGAGGGGCCTTTTTAAACGTTACATAGTTTGCCTTTAAATGTTGCAAAGTATGTTTTTAAGTCTTTAACAGTTGCACATTCTGCCCTTAAATTTCTCATAGTGTGTCTTTTACGTAAGAGCAGCACATAAACAGAATTATAAATGAATAATGGATACAATTTCATAAAAACCATGAGATGCTTCTTTTTAATTACTCTTTTCCTGTTCTTTGAGGTAAAAAAAATGACTCAGTTTTCTCTTCTCTTTAGGTCGTTCTTCTGGTAAAACCAAGAGGACTGAAGGACTAACTTTGAGGACATACTGCACAAGTGTGTGTCTGTGCCAAGCAAAGAGGTTGTGATGATAAGGCGGCCCGAGTTTGGTAGGTAATATTCTTGATTCACAAAGCAGCCGCATTGGGGGAAATAAAAAAAAAAGCTTTTTTTTGCAGCAGCATCATCATCATCATCCCATCCATCTACTTTCATCAGTCTTTAATTAGCTGCATCCCTCAGAGCGACTGCAGGAGCCTGAGCGGGAGGTTGGCCTTGAAATAAAGGAGAGAAGAAAAAAAGAAAAAGAAAAAAGATGAGCGAGGAGGAGGAGGAGGAAGAGGAGGAAGAAGGAGGGAGGGAGGTGAGAGAGGGAGCTGGCTTCAGTTGGCAGTGCTCGCTCATCCAGGAGCCTCCTCCACTCAGGGATATTTGGATTTTTCAGTCTGGATGCTGGAGCTCGGGGTCGGGCCTCTCTGACTCTCCCTCCTGTTCTTTGGCGTCGGCGGCGTCTGTGTGTTCGGAGGACGCTGCAGGCCCGGCGTGCAGACATGGGCCCCTCGTTGCACTCTGGGATTACTGTCTTCCTGGCCATCGCGCTGGCTCAGGTGATCACTGTTACCTGCCAAGAAGATATCAAAAAAGGTGGGTGACCTTTTTTTTTTTTCTTTTTTCTTTTCTTTTTTTTTAAACAAAAATAAGGATGTTTATTGTTACTGAAAATTACAGGGTGTGATCCCGCTTCCCTGGTGGGAAACACGAATGCAGCTTCTATGTCCCCTTTATGAATCCTTTTTTTTTTATTCGTGGCTCAGTGTTTCTCCAACATTTTACTTTTTTGTTTTGAAAAAAAACCCCTAAATGTTATATTGTGCTTGAAAATAACATTTCTGTGGAGTTGAACCGGGCTGGTTGCAATCACACCCACGGCCTCTGGACCAGATCATTATTATGACATTGTTATTATTGTAAGTGCAGGAAACACAGCAGTCTTGCTCCTGAGCGCTGAGTGATGACGAGGAGTGTGTGACGATGAGGAGTGTGTGTGGTGACGAGGGGTGTGTGATCGGAGAAAAACACCTGAGAAACTCTGACATCGCATCAGTACTGATGCTTCATGATTAAAGCTACCAAAATACAGGTGGAGTTTTTAGACCAGATCTTTACGCTGTGGGACAAGTGGGGCCGCGCTGACTTAGACGAAGTAAGCAAAGGGCCACATGTTGCAAAACTTTTTTCACAAATGAAACACAAAGTGCTGACAGACATTATTTTTTTCACCCCCCCCCCCGACCGATCAAGTGAGCCGAACGACCCACAGAGACAAGAAACTCCTGACTTCGAGCCTGGCGTCGAGCCTTGTGAATGAAAGTGAGGCTTAGTTGTCATTTGAGGTTGAGCGAAGTCGTTGCTCGACTGGAGGGCAGCGCCGCCTGCTGGAAATCGAGTTAAACAGCAGCATGGACTCGTCGCCGCGATCACAATTTGTGATCTGGAAACGTC
>CAAKHG010015040.1:0-18575 GCA_901007715.1 Dactylopterus volitans | reverse complement strand
CTCTGCATCTCAACCGCTCAATATACATATGAGTGTGTTTAAACTGTGCGTGTGTGTGTGTGTGCGCGCGCGCGCATTAGGGTAGGCGGGCTGAGGGGGGGTTAATGGTCTGTATACATACCACAATTTACTGTGCTTTTCCACAGGGATCCTGCAAATCCATTATACAACATGCAATGAATCTATTTAAATCCATATGCATAATCATAATCCAAAATTATGGCTCAATTAAATCCAGTCTCTGGGGCAGTGGTACAGATAGTAAGTAAGAACTGTGAACTAATTGAAATCTCCCGATATTCTCATTCACTTGATAGTTTGTTAAAATGCTTTTCTGTCACTTTCTATATCCCTATCTCCTCTCATTCTGGTTCTCAATGTCTGTAGCCCTAGAGGAAATTTCCCAAAGGGAAATATTCAAAGATGTAATTACGCAGTCTGCTTTTCATAATTTGAACGTTTACACTCCATGGCTGCATTTCTCATCTCAATCAACAAACAAACAAATCAATCAGGACAGGATATCAAGCATGTTTATTTTGCCACTTGACAGCAAACTTTTATGGGGTGGTGACACTTCCCCCGCCTCCCCTTATATTTTTCTGAAATAATCACAGACAAACTTCAGTGTGCAAAAAACAAAAAAAAACATGCTAGATAGTGGAGACATAATAACACATAAACATGAAAAAATACATCACTGCAACGCATCGACACGCTCGCACCCATGCTCACCCACATATAGTTGTGTTGCCACTAATTGCATCAGTTCCATCAAGTATTCTCAGAGAACCACAAACACAAATCAAATTAGCGTCCCACAACACTGTGTCCCCTGCCTCAGATACTACAATCAGGCCATGATAGAGACGGACTAGATTAACACACACACATACACACACACGCTTGAATATTCTGGGGGCAACTGTGAGAGCATAATATTCAGAGGTTTATGTTGATTTTTGGTGTTATGATTAGATAAACAATGTGCATATCTGTACGTGAACTGACGAAGATAAGGGAGCTGAGTCAGAGACAGATAGAGTAAATAAGGGAAGAATGAGGTGGGTTTTGCATGCTTTTGCCCTGATAGGTTCTAAACTTTGTCAGTATGTATTGTGGGGCTGCAACTGTGCTTATTCAGTGTATTCAGATACAGTATATGCTGGTTAATAACGCCTTGTGGTATTATGTACAGAGAGACCTGAAAATATATGGTCTTTATTGGGGAAATTATTGTAAGTTAATTTCAAGAGATTGAAAAAATATTACTCAAAAAATTTGAGATTTAGATTTATGTGATTGCTCTTAAATATTGACAGACATTGACACTATAATGTTACTTGTTCATACATGAGAATACATTCAACATGATGCCTTGCATTTTAATAGAGCCATTGGCCACTAGGACTTTATTAAGCAAATATTTTCCATAATTGATGTAATTTTTTAAAACAACGTTGGAAAAATCTAAAAGCAATGACTGCCCTCAAGGAACACCAGTCTCAACATTTGCACAGTCAAATGCAGTCAATGTCCCTCACGTTCTACTTTTACTTTAGCAGACGAAACCTAAAGCCACTGCAATTTGTCATGTAGTGAAAGTGACATTCATCTTGCACATGACAGCTGGTGAATATGAGAAAAGGCTCATTTGTAAGAATCTAATCTTTCACCAGGACCAACTTCTAGTGTAATCAGAAAAAAACAAAAGAATTGTATGATTTAGGACTGTAGTGCATTGTAGGAGCCAAATTTGGTAATTAATGACAATGACTAATTATTGCCCCCAGTGGACCCACCACCCGCAGGGGAGCATGAAGAGTCTGATCGGCAGATGGCAACTTGTCCACACCGTTCTCCGACGGGATGGGGAGTTGCTGACGTCACCTGGGTCAATCCTCCAGTGGTGGAAGGAATACTTCAAGGAGCTCCTCAATCCTACCGACATGCATTCCCAAGGGGAAACAGAGCCGGAGGACGTGGAGGTGGGTCGTCAAATCACTGGGGCAGAAGTCACTGAGGTAGTGAAACAACTTCGAGCTCCGGGATTGGATGAGAGCCACCCAGGGTATCCTAAGGCTCTGGATGTTGTAGGGCTGTCCTGGCTGACATGCCTCTGCAACATTGTGTGGTCATTGGGGGCAGTGCCCTTGGAGTGGCAGACCGGAGTGGTGGTCCCTATCTTCAAGAAATGAGACCAGAGGGTGGGCTCCAACTACAGGGGGATCACACTACTCAGCCTCCCCGGGAAAGTTTACGCCAGGGTGCTGGAAAAGAGGGTCCAATCGATAGCTGAACCTTGGATTGAGGAGGAACAATGTGGTTTTCATCCTGGCCGTGGGACCACGACCCAGCTCTTTACCCTTACAGGGGTGTTTGAGGGGAAGTAGGAGTTTGCCCAACCAGTCCACATATGTTTTGTGGACTTTGAGAAGGCTTACGACCGTGTACCCAGGGGCATCCTGTGGGGGTGCTCCAGGAGTATGGGTGCCGTTCAGTCCCTCTACCTTTTTTTTTTTTTTTTTTGTCTGCATTTATCATCATAGTTTAACACAACAAAGTGTGTCAACTTTATATGAGATTCATGCATTTTTTTCCTCTTGCAGCTAAATAATACATTTCAGTGCATGTGTGTGACCATCACCAGCCCTCCCTGAAAGCTAGTTTATTAATCTTTATGAGTTAAGTGATCTTGTGAGGCAGGGAGGGGAGTGTCCACCAAAGTGACAGTAGAGGGGAGGGAGGAATACGAAAGAGATAGAAAGATGAACAGAGAAAGGACAGCAGGTGGTGCTGGTAGAATCTGATGAAGAGAAGGAAGATGTGTTGTTTTATTTATTTTTTTCCCCGCCACATGATCATGAGGATGCACAGGGTTTCAGTGTTTGTTTTTGACAAGGTGGAGTCCTAATGGCTCAAGGTGTCCCATTGGACAGTCAAGCTGGAGATAGGAGTAACCTTGTGAAAGAATGGAAGAGCTGCTCAGCCCCCTTTGTTTTTTTGGCGGATTCATCAATTCTTAATGAAGTAATCCGGCCAGGGCTGGCAAGTGGAGGCGCACATGCATGTGGACATTCATTAAGTATGAGTGTGACCATTATCAGGGCTCAGAGTCAGGTCGGGAGCCCATGCCTCTCCAGCCTGTCCCACAGTGTGCAGGCGCCCATGGGGCACCAGACCACATGAGCCGCGATGGCTACAAGGCAAGTTGCCGAGCGAGAGCACAACGGAATAGAGCCAAGGGGCCCGGGGGTCCCCAATACTCCCCTCTCCACACCCCCATACCCCATACCCACCACCGATGCCACCTCACAAGATGGTGTGGTGCATTAAAATTAGGGTGGAAGGGGGAGGGAAACGCAGGTGTGCAAGCCAGAGGGCTGAAGCACACTGCTGTCCCGCAACCTGCCCTGGCAAGGTGTCCCCTGAGCCTCCCCCACTGTGACCCACATGATGTGGTGCATTAAAATCGTATGTACCTGTGTAGTGTGCCTAAATGTGCCTGTGAGTGAGTGGGGAGTGATAGTGGTGGAGTTTCGGAGGCAGGCAGGTGGGAGCCCGGTCCCTTGTCAGAGGGGCACCGGTGCCACAAATCAGGGGCCAACAGCAGTGTCAGCACCCCGAAGACCAGGGGGCCCAGGGCCCAACCCCATCCCACAATGCAGCGCCGCAGACAGGCCATGCATTCCACCCCAGCAGCTACCGCAGGCCAGCACCGGCCAACTGCAGAGAGGCACCACAAGCCTCCCCCCTCCCTCAAGGAAGGCCCAGGACAGAGCCCAGATGCACAGAGATCCACCCAGCACCAGCCCTCCGCCCCCCACACATCGCAGACATAGGCTGCGGCAGCACCCGAGTGGACGATGGCTGCCTCCACCCCCACAGCCAACAGCGGCGAGTTGGTCATGCCATTTTGAGATTGGTAGATGCATAGAATTGGTACTAGAGATGAACTTGTAAATTTGAGAAATGTTTTTTTCTTCTTTTCTGGGGCAAGCTTTGTGATGAAACTAACAAATTCTGAGGGCTGGGTGGTATTCTGGAACGTTGGAATTAAAAAAAAAAAATGTCTTTATTACCTGTAAGTACTGGAGAAAGTTTCCATTTTTTATTTCAAAGATTTCAAATAAATCTATGTGTTTTAAAAGTGAGTTATTCTGGAAGAGGTGACGGAGGTGAGTGATTCCTTTCTGTTCCCAGGTGCTTAGATGCAGGGGAACTTTATTATTTGCGAAGTCTGGGTTGTGCCAGTTCGGGGAGAGCACACATGGTTCCAACTAGAAACCTGTAGACTCTAGGGTTTCCCACCAAGCAGAGAGCATGGAGGCAATCATTGGGTTTTTGAAGCAGTTATGCCTCTTCAGGGTCACAGTAATGAAGGGGAGATCAGAGATGTTGCGTTAGTCTACCTGTTTGAGTTCCAGCAAAGGGTTGTAATCTGTGTTTGTTTTCAGCCATTTAATTATACATTGCAATTGATTCGCCATGCAGTAATTTCTGAAATTAGATGCATCAAAGCCACCATCCAATTTATTTTTTTGAAGGGTGGATAGGCTAATTTTTGTTTTTTTTTATTCTAAAATTTAGAAATAGCGGAGTCTAGTTTAAGGAACCACTTTGCTGTGGGCTTGGAAGAAATCATGGAAAATAGGTAATCGATTCGTGGTAAAAATTTTCATTTTAACAGCAGCTACGTGACCCATAAGGGAGATGGGAAGATTGTTCTAACGTGCCAGATCACCGCAAATCAAAGTTTGGATCAAAGTTTAGGTAGACTAGTTCTGATAGATTTGATGAGATATTGATACCCAGATATTTAATGTTGCCAATGGAGAAGGGAGGTTGGGTGTTTTGGACAGCAGGATTCCAGGCATTTACTGTTATTGGTAGCACTGTTGATTTAGACCAGTTAATCGAGTAGGTGAGGTTGCTGCAAGTCGAGCAAAACATTGTCAGCATATCAATTAATTTTGTGTTCTGAGTCAGTTAAGTGGATACCTTTGATATTGGTGTTCTGACGTATTGCCGATGCCAGTGGTTCCATGAATATAAGAAACAGTAGAAGGGAGAGGGGACATCCTTGTCTGGTTCCCCTTTGGAGAGTAAAGCTATCAGAAGTGATCCCGTTGGTGGTGACTGTAGCCTGCGGCGAGTTGTATAGTGCAGATACCCAGTGGATAAACGACTCTCCAAAATTTGTGAAGGATGGCCAAGAGGAAGGACCAGTTAACTCTGTCGAAGGCTTTTTCAGCATCGAGAGAGACAAGAATTGCTTTGGTGTCATTTCACTGTGACGCACTGATCAAGTTAAAGAGTTTTCTCATGTTGTTTTGTTGAATGACAGCCTTGGATGAAGCCTGTTTGGTCACTGAGGATTATAGATGTAGTTACAGACTCCAGTCTAAAGGCAAGTGCTTTAGAAAATATTTTGATATCGGTATCAATCAATGATAGAGGGTGGTAGTTGGGTTTTTATAAGGACTGATTTTATTGCGGCTGTGTTCATTTGAGCTCTGATGTGACCTCTTTCTCTAATCTCTGTCACTGTTTGGAAGAATAGAGGTGCCAACATTGACCAGAAATGTTTGAAGAACTTGGCAGGGAAGCCATCCAGACCAGGAGCCTTGCCCATAGACATGTTTTCTAAGCCAGAGGAAAGTTCATTGATTGTCAGTGGCAAGTGCAGGAAGTTTCTTTGTTCTTCAGTGAGTTGATGGAGATTTTTGTTTTTGAGGAAGGCCTGGATGTCTTCTGGGTTTGGGTTGTTTGTTGTTGAACATAAGCTTTTATAGAAGCAATAGAAAATCTGATTTATTTCCTGGGCAGATTATGTAAATGAACCTATCAGGGATTTTTCTTTGCTACATTGGAGTTGGTTCGCACGGAATTTAGCTGATTTGTTGCTGTGTTCAAAATTTTGGTTTCTTAATTGCTGTAATATGAACTCAGTTGGGTTTTTTTTGATAGGAACTTATCAAGTTGTAGTTTTGCATTTTGCAGTTGGGACCATAGTTCTTCCTTCTTGTTTACAGTGTATTGCTCTGTCAGGTTTTTAATCTTGTCCTCAATGTTTTTTTTTCAATCTGTAGTTTCTGTTTCTTCTTACAAGAAGAATAAAATTTAATTATTCCTCTGATTACAGCTTTCCCTGTCTCCCATATCAAAGATGGGGATACATTTGGAGAGTTATTTATTTCCAGGTAATTAGCCCATTCCTTCCTTATTAACCTGTCGAATTCTGAATCCCTTAGTAGTGAGATGTTAAATCACCAAGTGGGGGATTGTTTCGCAGTGAATTCTATTTGAAAGTGGAGGGACACAGGAGCGTGATCACTGATTAAAATTGGGTGTATAGTAATGTCACCTTTTTGTGCAATGGAATTGTTTGACAGGAAGAAGTCAATTCTTGAAGAAGAATTATGCACTGGAGAGAAGAAAGTGTATTTCCTCTTTGAAGGATTTCTGAGTCTCCAGCCATCGCCAAGTCCAAATTCATTCATGTAGTGTTGTAGGACACTTGCTGATTGTGATTTCCTGGAGCAGAGTGTGTTATGAGCTCAATTTAAAGGAGGATTCAGGACTGTGTTAAAGTCCTCTCTAATGATTATTGTTGAGGTGACTGATATGTCAGATAGTTTAGAGAAGACTGTGTGAAAGAAAGCCAGGTCATCATTATTGGGAGCATAGATATTCACAATAGTATATCATTTTTTGAAGATTGACGCCTGAATAATGATGTAACGGCCCTTGGGGTCTGTGATCATACTATTTAAAGTAAAGAGTAGTCTCTTGTGGACCAGAATGGAGATACCTCTTTGTCTACTGTTAACAAGATGAAAAGATTTGGTTGTAGTTTGGATCTACAATAGATTTTTCTTCTGAGGATGATAAATTGGTCTCCTGTATGAGGAAGATGTCTGCTTTTAATTTAGTAATGTAGTCCATAATTTTTATTTTTTTGCCTGCGAGCGCATGCCATGCACATTCCAGTTTACGATAGTTAAATATGACATGGGAAAGGAGAGGATTCAAACAGTCTATATAGATATGAATATATTGTGAAACAACTGGTCATCACGGCCTGGAAGAGAAACAGCAAAGTTAATGACATGGACACCACAATGATAAAAGTTTTGACATGGGGGGAAGGTGGAGAGGTGAGGAGATGTGTAAAAGAGAGAGTGGCGGGCAGGAAAAAAACATAGGCTGAGGGAGAGAGAGGAAGGAGAGGCAGGGAGAGAATGAGAAGGTGAGTGAGAGGATGGATGTGGTGACATACTTTAACATTGGGTGAGATTTTATTAATTTATTTATTTATTTATTTATTATATGGAATTGCGATTTTATGGAGTAATGTTTGACTTATTTAATCCGAGGTGGAATTTTGTTAGAAGAGCCACGGGGTGATGTTCGGGGTCCTGGAGAAGCTGGCGATCAATGTACAGTGAGTGCTTTCTGTCGGTGTTCCTTCAGGATCGGGTACAGCACTTTACACCTCTCGTTGTTCTCCCTCAGGAATTGATCGTTCATGCCGAAAGAGGTTCCTTTAAGTTCTCATTCTTTACTCTTAACGGGCACCCTCTGTTGGAAATGTTCAAACTTGGTGATGATGGGATGGGGACGGTTTCCTCCTCGGGCTCCGAGAAGGTGGATGCGGTGGAAGTTGATGTTCTTTACGGTCTCTGTCAGAAGTTTAAGAGCGGACGCCGTAAAGTTTTTGATCAGGGCCTCTTTATCATCCAGGGAGCTTTCAGGGATTCCTGAGAAGATGAGATTGTCCCGCATACTCCTGGACTGTATGTAGAGGACAGTTTCTTTTAATAGTTTGTTTGTTTTTTGAGCAAAAAGGCTTTTTGTTACAAATCCAATCTAGCAGCGCAATGCCGCCATTCAAAGTCTCACTTGGTGTCGTGATCTCACAGCATCTCGCGGGCTGTTCAGTCCCTCTACCAAAGGAGCATGAGCTTGGTTCATGTAACCGGTTGTAAGTCGGACTCGTTCCCAGTGAGGGTTGGACTCACTGGACTGGTGCCCTTTGTCACCGGTTCTGTTCATAACCTTTATGGACAAAATTTATAGGCGCAACCTGGGGTTGGAGGGTGTCGAGTTCGGTGAGCAGAGGATCTCGTCGCTGCTTTTTGTGGATGATGTGGTCCTTCTAGCCTCATCGAACCGAGACCTCTAGCTCTTGCTCGGGCGGTTCGCGGCTGACTGTGAAGTGGCTGGGATGCGAATCAGCACCTCCAAATCCGAGGCCATAGTCCTCAGTCGGAAAAGGGTAGATTGCCTTTTACGGGTTGGAGAGGAGGTCCTGCCTCAAGTGGAGGAGTTCAAGTATCTCGGGATCTTGTTCACGAGTGAGGGGCGGATGGAGGGGGAGGTCGACAGCCGGATCGGAACGGCGTCAGCAGTGATGCAGGCGCTCAACCGATCTGCCGTGGTGAAGAAGGAGCTGAGCCGAAAGGCGAAGCTCTCGATTTACCGGTCGATCTACGTTCCAAACTTCACCTATGGTCATGAAGTTTGGGTAATGACCGAAAGAACAAGATCACGAATAGAAGCGGCCAAAATGAGTTTCCTCCGCAGGGTGGCCGGGCTCAGCCTTGGAGATAGGGTGAGGAGCTCGGGCATCCGGGAGGCGCTCAAAGTAGAGCCGCTGCTCCTGCACGTCGAGAGGAGCCAGCTGAGGTGGCTCGGGCGTCTGGTCAGGATGCCTTCTGGACGCCTCCCGTTAGAGGTGTTCCAGACATGTCCCACCTGGAGGAGGACTCGTGGCCGACCCAGGACCAGGTGGAGGGATTATATCTCTCGCCTGGCCTGGGAAGGCCTGGGGGTCCCACCGGCGGAGCTGGCAGAAGTGGCTGGGGCGAGGGCTGTCTGGGCTTCCCTCCTGAAGCTGCTGCCCCCACGACCCAGACCTGGATAAGCGGAAGACGGCATGTACGAGTGCAAGTACGAGATAAATGATTGAAGAAAATTACTAGCTATTATCAAAATTCAATAAGTTTAATTAATAAACGTTAATTAAAGAAGGGCAATCACCGGGAAACCCAAACCAGAACCAAACAAGTAGAATCAGTCTCAAACTGCGCTCATCTCAATATGACAATAGTCGCAAAATATTGGCATTTAAAGTGAACAGTAAGGAATGGAGGTCAGCCCTGACCCTGTCAACCAGCTTATACCAGAGTACACAATCAAAACAACGACAACTTCTCTTTTTAAGTATGGATTCTTAGTAGGACTTGTTAATAATAATATTCAGCAAAACCATTGACTGGATTTGTAGATGTCCTCTGATGAGATTGATGAGATTGCAAAGCCAACTAGGCGCCACCAGTACAACTCATCTTCAGTTGTGTGCTCTAATGATGCAGAGACATGACATGATTTATTACAAAAATAAAATCAATCACAATTAACTTCACAAATGTAACAAATCCAGCTAATCACAATAACTACTTAACTAACTACAGTAAACAGATACAAGAGCAATCAACAGTGCGTGCTTGCGTGCGTGTGTGTGTGTGCATGACCACAAAATGGCGCTGTCGACCGGAAGGAACAAAGGGGTTAAACAAGATGGCGGCCCCAACGCAATTGGTGGGGTTGCCGGATATCCGGAAGTACAACAAAATGGCGGCCACCACTGGAAAGGGATGCCCGGATACGGACATGGCCGTGGGGGTGGCTTGAAGTTGGAAGTTGAAATAAAGATGGCGGACACAGCGGCAAGCTGGGAGGTGGCGCTTAAAGCGGTTGTCGCCGCATGAGTGGACGGAAATAGAAAGGCACGACAAGTTAGCGGTTGACCAAGAGCATGTGGCTCTTGGTCAACAAGGTGGCTCGTTTGATTTACAAGCACTCAGGTATGCGAGGAATGTGTGTGAGTGGTTAGTCAGAAGAAATGAGGGAGACAAAGGAATGAACGATCTGATGAAGGAACGATCCCGTCAACGGCCACCGGGATCAGTATGTGAGTGACACACAGAGCTCACTGGCCCAGCTGGTGAGCGGTATCAGTCAGGGCCTTTAACAATCACAACAGGCACTGATCTGAAGTGCCGGTTTGATGGGACGTGCAGGAAAAACACACAATAACACTCATATACAATTCACAACGGCTGCGGTGGTCCGTGTCATGTGACGAACATGTTAATAACACGATTCCAACTCAATGTCCGTTCAGAGCGAGCCTCTTACTGTTACTTGAAGAGTTCCTGTTGGTCTGTCCTCGGTGGCTTTGACATGGCGAGGCGGCGTCGGTGAGCGGCCATTGGTGGCTGTCTTCTTCTCAGCGGGGTGATGGGTCTCCGGCGTGGATCGGGGAATCAGGATTCAAGAGGAAGGAAGTGGGTAGATCACGATAGGTACCTCATTTCGCATCTCCAGGCATCTGGCATTTTTTTGGCTGACCATGTTGGATCTTGAGGGTTGCTGATTTTAGTTCTTTGTTTTTCTTTGTTAGGGGCGTGTGTTTTCTCAGGTATCTGAAGATACATGTGGGCCTCTTTTGTATGATGTCGATGAGGCACTACAGGCCTCTCTATACAGTATGCCGCGCTGCTATATGCATCGTTTTTGCTGTACAGAATAAACTGAATACTTATGTTTATCTTTCTTGGATCATACATGTCTGCACCATCTGCAACACTGGAGGAATGAAAACAACAGTGGTGCGGAGCAGAATTATTTTACTTACTGGAATAGGATTTACTAAATCGATTATATGTCAGGAAAAGAGAAATCCATGTGAATGTTAAGAAAGAAAGCAAAAGACAGATAGATTAGCAATGTTGGACTTGTCTTATTCAATCAACAGTTGGGCTTCATGTGTCATATTGATGTCTAAACATCAAAAGGTGGCCAATATGATGCCATGCTTAGGTGCAAACAAATACAAGGAGAGAAAGAATTGGAAAGAGGCTGAAAGTCAATTCACATCTTAAACACATAAGTCTCTCCATTGGAGGGTTAGGGTTAGATAGATGAAGGTAGATGGGAACAGATGGAGAGGGAGAAAGTTAGGCAGATAGAAAGAAACAAAGACATGCAGAAGCCAAGACAAGGGAAAAGACAGATGGGCTGGTTGTGGAAAAATCCACAACCAACTTTATACAAAAATGTAATCCCCCTTTTGACACTTGAGTGAAAAGCAAACAGGAGAGTGTGACGCGAGTGAGTAGGACCCAAATGCAGAACACAGATGCTCTGGTAAAGTTTGTAATGGACTTTAATGGAACAGCTGTAGTACAGTGGTTCAGGGAGAGGGAGTTCGGCGCTCAGGGTAATCCACAGACACGTAATAATCACACAGCGGCAGGAAACAGAGTTCGGCTTACAGTTCGAGCGGCAGTTCTGACGTTGCGATCGTAATTGCCGAAGATGCCAAGGTGCCGTTGGGGAGCAGGCAGCAGAGAGGCCGGGGACAGGCAGAGGAGTCAGAACCAGGGAGGCAGTCCGTGGAGGTGACGACCCCGATGGGGAACAGGCAGCGGAGAAACCAGGGATGGGCGAGGGAATCAGAGGTGAGGAAGTAGTCCGGAAGCGAAGACGCGCAGGCAGAACTTGTAGTTGGGGGCGAAGGGCAGGTCGGATATCCAGGGAGCAGGCAGAGCAGGCTGGTCGGAAACAGGCAGGGTCGTACACAGGCAGGCAGAAAAACGCTGGAAAGACTTGCATAATGTAGAGGAACAATCTGGCAATGCGCTGAGGTGCGGGGCAGGTTTAAATAGAGAGCAGAGTAATTAGCGTTAGACAGGTGCAACGAATTCGGGCTGATGAAGTGGGAGTGGCCGGCAGGGGGAGCAGAGCAGAGAGTGTGACAGGAGAGTAAGGAAGCAAATGGAGCGAGGTTGCTATGACTAGAATATAATTCCAGGATGAAAAAAAATGCATGTGTGCTTGTGTGCATATATGTGTGTGTTTGTCTGTGTGTGTGTGTGTGTGTGTGTGTGTGTGTGTGTGTGTGTGTGTGTGTGTGTGTGTGTGTGTGTGTGTGCATATTTGTGTGTGCATCCTTGTGTGTGTGTTTGAGAGCGCTAGACCCTCCAGCCCAAGGTTTCCGCACAGAGCAGAATAAAAACAGTCCAGTGCCAAGTTGATTCAACCCAAGGATCCCTGGATTTTTTGTAAACAGGACAGGACACCTCATATCCTTTATCATGGCCATTATACTCCTCTGAAGGGTGGTAACTCACTGTTCAATGCAGAGATGTGACATGAAGACATATTCTTCACCGACAATTATTGTGCGATGAAGACTGGACTGCTGCCTTTGGTGCAACTAGGGCCAATTTTAGATATAGTCCAGCAATCAGATGGAGAGGATGGGGTGGGTTGGTGTAGGGCTGGTGTGGGGACACATTCCATCGTAACTCACGACCAGTTTCAAACCTAATTCCAACCAATGCATCATTTTGAAAAATTATATGCAATGAAGTCTGGACTGCTGCCTTTGGTGCAACTACGGCCAATTTTAGATATAGTCCAGCAATCAGATGGAGAGGATGGGGTGGATGGGTGTAGGGCTGTTGGTTTACAAGAGGGACACATTCCATCGTAACTTCACAACCATTTTCAATCCTAATTCCAACCAATGCATCATTTTGAAAAATTATATTAAAGTGATCAAGCTGCCTGGAGGATTGGGGTGGGGACACTCACTCACCATGTAACATATAACTTGTGAGTGTCAATCTTTGTCTTGCATAGGACAGGTGGACAGGAATGGTGATAACTTCTCAGCTGAGGGCAACCCCAACCATGTTTTATATTGCTCCATGTGCGTTTGATGTCGCAGCATTTTTCAATGAATTACCTGGTTTCTTCAGTCTGTGCTCGCTTATGAACATCATCATCCTCAGTATCCATCTTCTAGCCTAATCATGTCTGCTGCTACCAACAGCTTGGAACTTCCTAGCACCCCCAATCCAGGTATGTCCTATGGGATTGGACTGTTAGGCGCAGAAGTGGCTGGAGCACCAAGAAAGAGGTGTAATCAGGGAAGACATGTGGCACATTTACATGAATAAATATCATGACAAAAAATTAGGTGGGTACAAGCAGGACAGAAATAGAGATATAAGACGGGAAACTGTCATCTGTGAAGACCTTGACCAGGTAAGTTTTCCAGATTTTGTATATGTCACACAGTGTGATATGGTAAGGCCCTGAAGTACCACGAAGTCTGCCAGTTGAGTTTAACCAGCCAAGGAGCCACACAGTTAGCCTGAACTAACTCCACAAAGAGAACCGAGGAAACAAGCCGCCATCCACTGCCAGGACTTTCACAGTTCACTGGACAAGGACAACCATCTAGATGTTCCATCAACTGAACTTTGCAGCAGCAGGACCTGCATACCAACACATCAGCTGCATCTTTCTCATTCATGTGACCTAGTAATGTACTGGCCCTCGTCAGCTTACCTCATCTGCATTTGACTAAGCATAGAAGTTATCAAATTTGCCAATTTATCTATTGATCCAATTCAGTATTACTTGAGCTCATTGTTTAGTCTGTCACTCGCCATTTGACTGGTCATCTGAGTATCTTGCAACTCAGCAGTGAACAGAGGGTCATACCCTTGTTCCCCTTCCCCGAAATTACGCTGGTCAGCCTCAGGCCATCTTGCTATGGTCCCAGATCACACCTCCCACTTAATGCAGACACACACACATGCAGGCACACACACACTGTACATAGTACTTCTGTAGCTTGGTTATATTTATGTTTGCTGTTTTACTTCCTTTGGATGTTCAATCACCTTCTTTAAACTTGCTTGTCCATTTCATATTGTACAAAATGAAAAGAAAGAACTCCCAAATCCTTCATCTGTGCTACTGTTCATAAAATAATTTGATTATAGTTATTAACCTAATTATTAATCAAGTTATGTGTTCATGGAATAACTTTCTTGAGACTGATTCGTAACATTGGTTATCTGGTGCCCCTTATCTGGTGCCCCAAGGTGGATTTAATGTAAAATTAAATACTAGTATTCTTTTATTGTAAATATTAATTTCAGAATATTAATATTTTTGGAATTATGATAACAAATAATAACAACGTTAAAGCACAACATTTATGAGGCCTGTGTGAAGGCCAATGATATCAACACTGCCCGACAGTGTGAGCTCAACAAATGGTGCCCATGCGAGGCCCAAAGCTCTGAGCATCAAATGACAAAGTACAGTGTAGTGGAAAATTTTAACAGAACCCTCAAGGCACACATGTGGAGATATTGAACATATCTTTGAGATATGTTGATGTCCTCTAGTACCTTGTTGATGCATACAACAACTTTTATCATACCTCTTGTCATCAAAGGGCAGCACTCTGCTGTCAATAAAGATGAGAAAACTGTCTTTAACAACTTGTACAAGCTGAAACCAAAGAGGAACTGTATCTTTTTAATTCAATGTTTGCGATATGGTGAGAATATCTAAATTCCGAGGTGTGGTTTGAAAAGGATCTGAACAAACATTCACAGAAAAATCTTTTAGAATAACAGAACGTGTAGCCAGACACTGCCAGTCTATAGTATAAAAGTCTGCATCAGTGATGCATCGCAAGGAACTTTTGACAAGTTTGAGCTACAAGTGCATGATAGAAAAATCCTGGACAGAAAAAAGTCTGGCCACGAGAAGTTGGTATTGGTGAAATGGTTGAGTTGGCTCAAAAAACTTAACTCATGGATTTCTGAGGAAGATATTGCTGACTTGCTGCCTGTGTCCTCTTTCACGTTTGAGTGAAACCATATCAGCAGCAAATTGTAATATATGGAGCTACTAAATAAAGTTAGCAAAGCTGATTAGCAAGAGGAAGATGTTATAGAGCTCCAATATCCAAAGGTTTAGCCAAATTTCCTGGCTTCTTATGCCAAACTGATTGTCATGATATTCAGTTGTGTAGAGATATCCATTACCTCCTTGATCTAGGCATGCACTAAATGCCTGTCCTGATTACACCTTTTTTTCAGTGTCCTGTTAATTGCTATACCAAACAGTCCAATCCCAAAGGACATACCTTGATTGTGGGTGCTTGATAAGTTTCAAACCACTAGTAGCAGACATGATCAGGCTGAATCAGGCTGATTGGTGCTGAGGATGATGATGCTCACAAAAATAGAAATCTGTTAAATTGGTAGAAAAGAGCAGCTTCACCAAACAAACACGTACTAATGAAATCAGGTAATTCAGTGAAACATGCTGGTACACCAAATGGACATGGAACAATCCAAAACACAGCAAAAAACGAATGGTTAACAGGCAACAACAACATATACTTTTTCTTTAGACCCACCTATATGGCGATACACACAATTATGATGTCATCTTACACATGCATAGACAGGCGCACAATTTCGCACATATGCACTTACTACACATGCATGCACACAGAAATGCAGCCACATTTTACATGCAAAATAAGCTTTATGTCACTACTGACAAACTTTTCTGAGTTGCAGAGGGTCTCCCCAGAAGGCATCTGACACTGGAGCTCTCAGACACCAGGAATCATAAGGTCCAAAAGAACATTGGAGTAATTCCGGAATAGTAATGTTTGTTAAAACTTGAAATGATTTTTGTCAGTTCGGAATGAAAGTCAATATGAACAGCAGCACTGATGTGTGTCATTACATGCACACGACGTGCAGTCATATTGAGTTTGCATGTCAAAAAACATTCCGGATGCATATCTCTTTCATGTCACAAAACTGAATTTTTTCAATATTATGCAGCAAGATATAAACAAGATGCCAGATACTGTAATTCTCATTTCCAACAGATCGTTTGGTTTTTCTTATTTTTTTTCAATAAAAAGGTGTGAAATCATGATTACAGCTGTTTTGAGTGGAATACCAGAAGTTGTGAAGCCATTTTAAGGATTACATGTCAT
This sequence comes from Dactylopterus volitans, assembly GCA_901007715.1. Lineage (NCBI taxonomy): Eukaryota > Metazoa > Chordata > Actinopteri > Syngnathiformes > Dactylopteridae > Dactylopterus > Dactylopterus volitans. Next base: position 2,671 of record CAAKHG010015040.1, on the reverse strand, counting down.
TATTTTTACAGCAAAAACTACGCAAGACACACTTTTAGAATATGTTTATGTGCATTAGTAATTTTTGTGAACTGTTATTGTCTCCTGGAAATGATTTAAATGAGTGACTATGCAGTGAACTGATCACTCACGACTGAATCGGACAGGTCATTAAATTAGATTGGGCATCCATAACCTCATCAGTGCAGACGCTAAATGATGTTTCCGAACAGGATGTATCTGGCTTAATTTTCTACAGTGGGGTTAAGTGAAGACATGGATCACGATTGACAGAATGTAGTATACAGTCTATGGCATGAATACACACAGAACTGTAACCTCAATTTCCCTTATTTGTTTCCACTGTTTTTGTTATGTGGAACACAAAAGAGTTGCTGTTAATAATTCATTGACAGACATGAAATACTTTGCACATCAACAGAGGCAATGAGGTTCTATCAACCCATGCTGTTTAGCCATTGTTTTGTTACACCTCTTTCTCTGCTCCCATAGAAACATATGCAGACATAGTGCGCCTTGAGGCACTCAAAGTGTTCTAGCAACAGCTACACACAAGAGACCAATTACAACAACATCAAGATGTGTGACACCAAAAAAAAAATTCTATATCCAAGCAAGGTCAAGCTGGACGTTTTAGGCAACAATATTGCACAGCTGCACAATTGTTTTTGTGTCCTTTAAAGGCTAAACAAAACTTTATTTCTGTTCACAGCTGGAAAATGTCTTGCCATGGCTGTCATTTATGCACATATTTTCCCTCTTTTCTTCACTTATTTGTTATTCCCCATGTAATCTTCCCCAACCCCCTTCTCTCCCTCCCTGGGGGCCACAGAGGAACTAAATAATGCACCCTACCATCCACAGTATCAGGGTCAGTTATTTTTATGTTCCATTAAGAGTCCCTCAACTAGGAGAAACATAATCAGAGTTGTATTTTACTTAAGAACCAAGAGGCACCAATCTCTGGGTTCCACGGAGGAAAATGGAGTGAGGCCTCGGTAGCAGCACTGGGACAGGACAGCACTTTGAAGTGAGGCATCTGAAATAAGTTGCCTGTGATTGATTTCACGCAAACGGGTCTGGGGACTTCAAAAGCCTAAAAGAGGTTTTCTGGGCTTTGAATTTTCCACTCGCTCTCAGATCCAGGTAGAGACAGTGGCCCTCATTTATCAACCGAACGTATGGCAGAAAACGGGCGTACGGCCATTCCCACACAAGCTTCGGGTTTTTATCAATTTGGACGTGAGCGTAAGCTACGATCAGATCTCACGACAGGTTTGAGCTCCTGTAAGCAAATTCTGAGTCTGTGGATTTAAGGTGCAGCGCAGCAAAATCTGGCGAGTCTGAAAAACAAACCTCAGCTGTCATCTAAGCATAAGCTGCCACATATTCAGGACAGATGAAAATGGATTTTTAAAACAAATAAGACAAAATAAAATTTAATTTAATGAATATTAAATTAATTTTATGCATTTTCAAAAAGCCCACGTTTTACCACTACCGGCTGGCAAACCTTGCTACCGAGCAGGAGCGCAGGTTCAGCGGTGCGCACACACACACTTACACGGGTCACAGTGGAGCACTGCTTCGGGTTGCCCAACAGCAGGTGGTTCTGTCTGGGACCAGCCGGGGGAACACTACTGTAAAGTGTGCCATATTATTCTGGACTGTTCAGTTTTACACATCGCATTGGGCAATGGATGCGCCGGCACATCTTTGTTTTGATCATCCTGAGATGACAGGATGCCGATTTCCATCCAGGATAGGTTTATTTCTTACCAGTGTTTCTTCTCTCCACGTTTGACCTCAGTGGCTGAGGCCTCCTAACCAGGAATATTTAAGGGCCTAACCATGGGTGTAACATGCAAATGACGATCGAGCTCAGCCACGGCATTTATGAAGACCCGATCATTGGTACGCTGGAATTGGTCACATATGACAGTTTCATAAATCACATGTGAGTGCTGTCGTAAGACCGATTTTGCGCTCCAATCTTCACCCGTTTTCACGCAAGATTGATAAATGAGGGCTATTGTGTTGTGGAGCAAAATTTGAGTCTTTACATAGTGTGGTAGCATGAGGCCTGAAAGAAAAAAATAGATGTGAGAAATTTGCAACAATTAAACATCAGAAAAGATTGAATCTCTTCTTTTTATCTACAAACTAAACTGAAATTACATCCGCCCAAAACATCTTAAACTCCTTTGACAAGCCTGTCAATGAATCCATCCAAAATAAAGTCAAAGAAAAAGGCACCCAATATCACCAAGGCCCCTAAAAACTAGGATTATAACATAAATAAAGGCAATTTACCCTTCCTTGTGGTGGGTACTTTGCCAGCATTAATGCTTTCTTTTTGATAGAAAAGTATTCCTTTAAACATGTTATGACTATCTTCAATTACCTTTCAATGATTTTAACTGGTCTAAATCCCTTTGATAAATATACTGATAGTACCTGTACATTCTGTGATTCTGTAAAGGCAATAGGAAAACCTTTCATATCTCTCTCTGGCACCATCTTTGATGCCATAAAAACACAATGAAGGCCTACACTACTCCCACACACAAATATGAGCACCCACCATATAACATATCCATACATGTAGGTTCTCACATACACTTTCTACACACACACACAAACACAAACACACACGCGCACACATGCTTTT
>CAAKHG010015034.1:14504-33690 GCA_901007715.1 Dactylopterus volitans | reverse complement strand
ACGTGGGTTTGGGTACTCCACATTACATATATCCAACAGATGGGACAAGTTATCCAGGATATGTTCGGGGAATGGTGTTTTGTACGTGTCCATAAAGAGTGATGGCAAGGCATTAACCCACAGCCCATGACTGTACTTGGACAGAAGCTCCTTCAGTTTTTGACGCACAACAGCTGACACAATGACAGCAGAGGACGTTGAGAGGGGACAACGGGCAGAATCAAAGGGAAGATCTGATGTGTCCTTCAAATGCGGTGAAATGTCAGGGCCAGGTTGGAAGGGGGAGGTTGACGAAGGGGTGCTGGCTGTAAGGGGTGCTGGGTAAGTCCACTTTGGGGCTAAAGGGTGAGTGTTTTGGTTTACAGTAGCGGCCGGTGAGTAATTTTTTGTAGTTTCACCGGTGCCATGATTAGCGAGACTGACACATGGAGCCTGCTGGGGAGCTAGAGCAGGGTTGTGTGCAGGGCTGTGCAGGCTGACTGAGGAGGCAGCAAAAGGCTGTGGAGGATAAATGAAGGTGGGCTTCGCCAGAAGGTTTTTTGAGGTAACTCTGGGTTTAGGAACAGGGGTCGGGCTTATGGGCCCAGAAGATTGTTTGACTGCTGAGAGTTGCGAAGAATTTGGTGTGGGGATGGTGCCTGAAGGTGTGCAGGTGGTGCCATTTCCTGGGAGAGCACAGGGTTTTGGAGGGAGAGGAGGGTAGACAAGACGGTCAGCTCGACAGCTGCTGGAAGGTTGCTCCACCTGTGAATGCAGAGAGAGAAGAAACTAGTTCAATTTTTTTTTTCAATGTCAACAAAGCTTGAGTACCTGGGCAAAGTGGTTTAAACCATTTCAGAAACAACAGAGTTCTTTGTTGGTCATTCGCATCCATTTTCTCTAGCCCAGCCTGCTTAACTAACTGACATTATTCTTCCAAGTGAGAGGAAACATACATTTTCCATTTTACATGATACACTTAAGTGACACGATTAAACATTTTCTCAAGGTGGTTAGTGAAAAAAACTACTGTAATTTTGTTTCACATTTGAAATGTCTATGCTATTTTGCCTTATTTTTTTGCAAACTGGGCTGTACAAGCATAAAAAGAATACCGAGGCAAGCATTTTAACGATTCAAAGTTACAAACTCACCATACAAACATGTGTCCACTTTTCCAGGTCTTTGAGCACCTGGGGGTGGAGCTTCTCATTGAACATTCCACAGTAGACCTCCGATAGTTTTGACATCCACAACCCACAGTAGTGCTTCTCCAGTAGCTGAGTGATTCTTCTCTGCACCAGCTCCCGGTCATACACGCTTGACTGCGAAGGGAATTCAGTCACTGATCACTGATGCGGTTTGTGTGTTGAAACCACAAAGAAAGCTATACTTGAGTGTAACTGAGGAAAACATTCATGGTCACATTTTTGACATGGGTGAAGCACAGTTGTAACATACTTAGACAAGTAATTAGGCCTGGAGTTGTATACCTCCACAAACCAGTCAACTTGCAATTAAAATCCTTATCTGTCCATAATATCTGTAGCGAAGAAATGGTATTAAATGTATTAAGAGTGGAAAATATCACTTCATTATTTCATCTTAGAGCCTTTGTCGGCATTTGTGCCAAATTTGAAAACATTTCCTCCAGGAATTTCTGACATTGCTTTAACAGGAACGCAATGCACCAACAGAAGGACAGACAGGCCATAGGACAGAATGACCAGCCTTGACTTTTGCTGGCTCGGAGACATAAAAAGGAGTAGTACAATGCAATTCAGGGTGGATTTACCCTTGAAAAAAAAAGATCTCAACCACAGCACCTTGAAAAGAAAAATGCAGTAAGGATAATTTAAAAAGTAGAGTCAACACAGAGAAGACTTTCTGTACCTGTGAATGGTTGGGTCTGGAGACTTGTTCACAGGGAATCTCTAAGGTTATCAAGAAAAATTATCAGTCCACAGTCTGGCACATGGATTAATTCGGCTGGCTGTTAACCCCAATCCTTTCCCCAAAGTGCCAACTCCGAGACACAAGCTATTCTGTCACACAGCGGTATTCTGTAATTAAGTGTAGTATCTGAACTGATTAAGGCTTGTACCATAAATCTACTTTAGGTAATTCACGCTGTTTATTGGTGCTTTAACTAGGATCAGGAGATGTAAGATACATAAAATACACACCGTCTTATGGATTTAATTTCATTTTGCTTTGCAACTAAATACGGGAATTTGGTTGCAATAGTTGGTTGTTTAGAAATCAGCATGCCGGAATATGCCACAAACCTTTAGGCTTCTGGGAGTTTGTCAAGTTCTTCCTTTTACTGCAAAATATAAGTGTTTCAGGCAGGATATATTTTTCATTGTAAATCTACCAAATATTCCAAGTTCCGAAAATAAACTGAAAATTGACAGTATTTAAAACATGCAATCATATTGATTGTTACATTTGATTTATAAAACACATTTCCTGCTGGGTACTGTGGAACTAGGCTCAGGCCAGGACGCCTGAGGTTCTTCCCACATATGCACGTTCACCTGTCAGGAACGACACACTGCTTCTGGGCTTGTTGAACGGCTGGTTGTCTGTGTTCAAGAGGTGTGGTGGAGCTCAATCTTTGGTCCAACTGCCTGTTATTTGAGGAAAACAAAATAGTATGGACCACAGAGAAAGTAAATTATAGAAATGAAAACTTTACTTCACAAGCTGATGTCGAAAAAAAACTTTATTGGGTCCACACATGAATCGTAAGACTGCGGTGATGTTACACTGAGCAGAAAGCGGTGACTCATCATTACTGCTTGATGAAAACTACAATATAAAATAACCCCTACCTGAAATCACCTGAGGCACTGAAGCCTCTGCAGCCACCATGGAGCCAAGTGCGGTTTCCAGGCCAGTTCCAGGCACCAGCAGAGGGCTGGCGCAGAGAAGACCGAGGCTTTGCTAAATGCATAAAGGGATGAATTAAAAAAAAATCATGTTTCAGTCAGCAGATGCTCACTCAACTTGGGTGATGCATAGTCAACTTCTGAGACATTTTCACCCTGCTTCTTATTTTTGGAAGAGAAACAGCGTTCACCAGTAATCAACGTCCAGCCAGAATAGCCACCCGAAACCACCAATGCCAGACAGGGTCCCACATATCTAAAACTTTTTGTGAAAAAAGGGTGGGATGATGCAAGCTCTACTGTCATAAAAATGAAAACAGAGCAGGCAGATCCAATAAAAGCTGAGGAATGATCAGTAAGCATTTGTGCGTTTTATGCCTTCCATCTCTAATCCAGCCTTTTCTTGGCAAGCAAGTCAGCAACCTCAGACACGGGTGAATTTCACCTCAATGTGTACTGCATGGTCTAAATCAGGCAGCACATTCTGATATTCAATTTGTGAACTTGATGTTGCTTTCTAATAAGTTGATATATTCCATGAAAGCATAAACTTTGTCTTTAATTTTGACCCAAGTGTCATATGCGTCTCTGAACCTGTTGCTAGGTGTCGCATGAAGGAGGGCAGCGCTCCATTTTCCACTTTCCTACATGTATAAATTTGCCACAATGGGTGATACTAAAGAGCCCATTGCATTGCTGTGCTTTTGTCTATAGAAACCCAAGGTGAAATAGGTGGATATTGAGATGAGGTCAAGCAGGTCACATATCTGATCAGGGTTGAGCTTTGTGTTAATGTCTAGGGGGCTGCCCTCCTATAATCCCCAAGTTTCCTCCCATATTCCTGTACCATCTGGAGGGAGTCCTTTCTTTAGTCCAAGGCAATATGTCTGTGTAGAGTCTCAGTCATTCAGGTCAGGGTGATCAAAGAGATTAGGTGGAAGGCAACTGGACCCATTTGGTTCATGCATTTAAAAGGGTTAAAAAGGTCAAATTCATAATGACAACAGCCAAAGAAATCCAGTTGCCTTCTACCAAAGCCATTAGGATTTGTCATGATTTGTGGCCCAGGTCCTATCTGAATTCTAATGCCCTGGGCTTAACCCTTGTTGCTGAGGTTAGACAAAATAAAGGTTGGACGGTGGTCAAATAACCAATGTCTGAACCAGGACACATCCCTAATGTATGTGATCTGTGGAGAAAGGGTACATGAGATGTGCATAGCGGGCTAATGCAGTCTTGATTGGGTTAACTTGCTAATAGCAGTTAATCATCAACATTCCTTTTTTGAAAGTAGTATTAGTCTATTCAAGAAGGAGAACGATAAACTTGAAACACCTGTAAAACCTTTAAGTTCTGAAACCTTGACAATCACTGAGACCGAGTGACACAGTCTGTACTTGTGATTTAAGAGACAAAAGTATTGGTTCAAGGTATTAAGTGGGTCCTACCATTGAGCATGTAAGGGTTGGAAGGTTTCCGTCTCATCCTGCAATTGACAACCTGGGAGTGACCACATTTTTTGGAACTCTTCTGTTTGGCCACCAGCTCCGCAATGTGGGCAGTCTCTTGGCACACTGTGGCAAAGCACCTCCACTACAAAATACATTAAAGACAATTATTACGGAAGCAATATTTGTCAATGGTATGCATCAGTCTGAATAGGGAGTACAAAAAAGTTAAATGAAAGCCTTCAAGAGAAATATTTAAAAAGGCACTCAAATGACAAATTTCAAGTGAAAAATAGGGTGTGCTGGAGGAAAGTTAAAATTTGTAAAATGTGGCACTAGTCTTAAGATTTCCAGTCATCCAATACATAATTTTCCAAGAGGCGTTGAATAGAGGTCAATCAAGGTGGACTTCAGAAAGGAATAGCTGTATTCCGTTCGAAAAAAAAATTACATAAACACTCAGAAATGACTATAACACTTTTGTAGAGATTTGGCCGCCTATACGGACACCCTGCCATCTTCTGTAGAGGACAAGTCACAGTGAGACTATTAGACTTAAGCCTTTGGTCATCAAAACAGTATTGTTTCTCTCGCCTCTCTCCCCCTCCATTTTTGGGTAGTGGGTTAAGGAAGAGGTTTAGAACTATGTTTCTGTCTGTTAATGTATGTCTTCTTAAGTTGCAAAATTGAAAGTAAGAAAATTCTAAAAAAAGAAAAAAAGAAAAAGAAAGCAGTCAGGGTTCCCCACATATGGCAGCCTCTATTATGAGGATGGGAGGTGAATGGGGCCAAAATGAATGCCTGTTACTCTAAATATAACTAAAATATTTCGATCTCGTTACTGTGGCAGCCGTACATGTCTCTTCCTATCATCTTCTTCTCACTTCGGTTGCTGGTTTTACCTGAACATGCCGGGTGGCCGTGAAAGGTGGGTTGGGGTGAGCACAAAAAAATGTAATCATCTGTATCCTGAGAGGAATATGTCCTTCAGCCTTAACATCACTGCATGAAATTTCATTAAGTGATATGAAAATGGAGCAATTTGCAAACAAGGTGTGACAGATCTTTGAGTAATCAATCGTACACAAATCAATCTAAAATTGAAACTTAATAACTGAGGCATTCATTCTTTTTTGCAATTTATTTATACAGATTTTATGGATATAAAACATTTGAAGACAAGAGGCAATTCTAATTTTTAGTTAAGCATCTCTTGCAGATCAAACATCTATTTGCATTTTGCTCAGGAAATGGACATGTCTCAAAAAAAAAAAAAAGCTAATAAGTTCAAATAACTTGTGAAGGGTCAAGAAATACTCTGTACACTTATTCAGAAATCTTAAGGATAGACGTGTTCTGTGTGTTCACGTAGCGAAAAATAATGTATGATTCGAGTATTTTTTCCCCCCACATTTTCGGACTCAATTTCAATACTTGTACAAATATTTAACAGTTGATATTTGACAAGAAATAATCACAACAAGAAGGCACAGGCAGATCTGTTCTGTTGCAAAAAATGTTAAGTAGTAGGCGACGTCGTTACCTCAAATCTGGGGAAACAATAGACCCAGTCCTCACCTCGCCCATGCGGTACTCCAGGCGGACCACAGAGGGGATGCTCTGCAGGTAGTCCTCCAGCTTTGAGAAGCCCAGTTTTTTCAGAGGGATGCTCTCCCCGCACAGCGACCGGTACTCCGACTGAAGGCTGCTGATGCTCACCCCGGCTTTGCTGGACTGGAGTACAGACCGCAGCATTTTTTTGGTGGCCTCATTGTCTGACATTCTGTTCACTGCACACTGAAAAACGAAACGACGCAAGCAAAGAGTCAATTGCGACCCAAAAACAAACAAACAAACAAACAAACACACACATACACACCAGCACATTATCAACGGCTGAGGAAGTGACCAGCTGGAACAATCACAAGGCTCCTGCATTCAGTCATTTTTTTCAAAAACATGACACGGGTTTTCCATGTTTTACTATGACTGGGTTCTGTTAAATTCCAATCAAAAGTTGGAGCTAGCCAATGCGAACTATAATTCTCCAGACATTTCCCTAGGGAAAACAACAACAACACATGGAGATTAGGAATAACACATCCAGAAAAATTGGTCCATATTCCTTCGTTACTTTTCTCTAAGTCTGTTCAGCCTGGAGTTATAACGCTTTTAGGAAACAAGCTAATATGAGCGCTTTGAGGGTTTTTCAGAACCACCATGCAGCCAAAGCGCGGCCGCGGCAGCGGCGGTGGCGGCGGCGGCAGCGGCGGCGGTGACGGGCGTCGCGCTCCCGCGGGTCTCGTCGTTGCGCTCCTCCCGCGTTAGCCGCGGCGCTAGCTAGCCTGCGTTCGCGTCCCATTTCCTTTGGGCAGCAACTAAACTATCAAACGGAACAGGCTGTCTGACATGAGACGCAGGAGTTACGTTCGCTGCAAACTTTCGACTCGCCGTTGCTTTTGAGATTTGAAATATCGCCGTTAAATGTGGATTGACGGCTAACGTAAGTAGGCCGAGTGGCTGTCGGCTAACTTTAGGCCGTGATTTTGAATGGTATATATACTTCGCCCCATAACACGCCTTTTCTGAACCAACCAAGATTCTTGGACAATGTTTGCTTAATTCCAACAGAGTATTCCGAGATTCCTTTCACTAATTTACCTGTAATTTTCAGTTAGTCAAACTCGCCGTCGTCGTCGTCTTCTTCCGCCTCCCCAGAATCCTCCTCGCGAGGCAAGTTCAACTTCGAGATTCACGTAATTTTCTTTTTTAATTTTTTTTGCGTAAATTTAATCTGCAAGAAAGCGTTAAATGTTTCTTAAACTCAAACTGTAAAGTAGAAAAGTCCCACTTTTTTTTAAATTTTTTTTTTTACATGATTTACAAGTCAATCCAGCCAAAACCACGCAGGTGTTCGAACGAAAACCGAAAGAACGAATGCCTCTTTAGGGACTGTGGGGATTTTACAGTACCGAGTTTCGCGCACCTTGAATGGCCGCAAGTAGAATGAGGAGGGTGGTGAGATGTTTAGTTAGCGGTATATTTAGAATACATAGTAATTTTAATTTAGATTAAGCACTGAAATCAAGACTTGATTCACTTCCGCGTTCTTGAAGTCAATCACACAAGGCAGCTCTTTCATTGTGTATTTATTTCAAACCGGAAACATTTGATTGTGCATCAGTGGCCGTATTTACATCTTGCGTACACAAAGAAGCAGCATTTGGGGTTCTTTTCGAACCAGGGATTACGCAAGGTGACCCTGTTTTTGTTTTTTCACTCAAGTCAAAATGATAAAAAGTAGAGATGTGTAGTGTGAGGTGAGGAACTGACCTCTGAATTACTTTGGGTGGAATACCAACAAATCAGCAAAAAAAAAAAAGGAAGCCTAAGACAAAATATAACAACAAATAATTGACAACAAGAGTCCCGCAAACAAAACAATCCAACTAACACAAAGTAATACATTCCAAAAAAAATGAGGAAAAAGAGGAAAAGATATACGGGCAAACATAGCTGTGCGGATGTTTCCGCCAGCAAATGTTTACAGGATCCACATGGGTGTAAAACGATAATTTAACAGTCCTCTGCTTGTGTGACCATGATCTCTGGCAGCGAGAGCTCCGTCGCTTGCTGCGCCGCCGTGTCCCACTGAGGGGACGAGGACAACTGTAGCGACGAAGTTGCGGAGAGGTTGTGCTTCCGGAGCGGGATCAGACGAGGGTTCTTCAGCAGGGTGTAGAGCAGCACCCAGCGTCTCCTGGCCTGACTGCTCACGCTGCATTCTGGAGTCCCGGTGAGAGGCGGAGGCAAGCAGGAGGGTAAGAAATGTGAGTCACTTCAAGATGAAAAGTATGGAGGGTCAAACACGATTGGATAAAAGTAAAGTCAAGACTTGTTCTGACGAGAGCAGCAAACACACATATGCTGCATATATATATATATATGGACATATGTATACACAGACCAGATGGTGTGTTGTTGAATGAGGAGTATGCGGTCGCCGTGTGTCTGTCCAGTGTGTTGGAGAACAGCAGCTGGCAGAAACACACCATGGTTGGATTGTTGTGATGGTGGTCGGCAAATATCATCCCGATCCATGTGCTGTATCCTGGAATGTGCGGCAAACACTGTGTCAGATACACCCGCCGGGCTGCATGTGAGCAACTGCGCCGCCTTCGTCGCCTTCCTCGCGCAGCAGACATGTGAGGCGGAGTCAGCCGCAGAGGAGAAAATGTCAGTTCACCGGCTTGAGAGGTTTTAGTTCAGAGCTGAGCACGTTTACTCGTCGTAAAAAGCAACAACGAAAGCTTTGAGTTCTGCTAAAACCTAATTTGTGATTTCTGAATTGTTTGTAGGACCAGAGCTGTTCAGCATATCAATAAGATCTAACTGTGCGCTGCCGGTTATCCAACCAATTATCTAGGAAAGGTGATGGTTTCTTTCTCTCCTTTACAACTACTATTATTAACACAGGCATTGACAAACATGCATGACTAAAATATCCCCTTTTTAATTCTATTTATTTTTTTAAGCAGTCTTTCAACTACATTTCCATTTCACTTTTCTCTCCTCAATCTATCAAGTATTTAATTCTTAAATTGTATTTTTTTTTTTTATCTGTTATCTGTTTGTTTGACATCCATATTCATGTTAAGTGTCCATTCCATGCAATTATGTTATTTGAGCTGCCTTTCAGGTATAAAGGGTAATATACCAATAATGTTTATTAATTATTTGAGTTTATTCCAAACAGTCTCTGGTTTGTTCCTAGGACCAATACGCTGATGCCCTGCGAAATACCGCCATCTCCTGGAAGATGTTATAAGATGCAAGCACCTTCAAGGAAGAATTGGAATTTTTGAGCTTAATACTTTTTGATGAGCACGTGTGTGAGCAGAAGTTCAGCTCACCGGGGTCCATGGTTTCATATCCTCTCTGCATAATGGTTCGGTCGATGCGCGACACCAGCCACGTTCCCACCACAATGCTGCTCAGGAGCCTCAAGATGCAGTTGCTGATCCCCATGACCACGTTATAGAAAAAGAAGAAGTAGTTGAAGCAGTGGAAGGCTTTCCTGAAAGCAAGAGAGAGGAAAATGTGAGCTCAAGTTACGGTCTCAAACAGACCTTAATCATATTCACTTGCTCTATTAACATTTGATATACCATCAGATACATTATGTATGCTCTTGTTTCAGAGACTAATTGGGCATAATTTAATGATTAAGTGACACAGTGCGGATACATATATATATATATATTCAAACAGTCCAAAGTTCATAATTTAATCTAACCACCACTTCCCTCTTCTAGAAACACTTTTCTGTCACAGACAGAGGCTCTAAATTTAAACAAGACATCCTCGGGTACTTCATGTTCTGCAGTTAACATCTGTATTGAAAAATGTGCGGACCCACCTGTTATTGATAGCCAGAGGCTTTTGTTTATCAGTAGGGGACATTTTGTCCTGAAGGAAGAAAATCTGGACCAGGGCTATCTGGAGGACCACCATGGTGACCACCAGCCCGATGGTCAGACTGAGGAAAGTCAGAGGTGATGAGGAGAAAAAGGAGAAGAAAAAAAAAAGTCAACCAATATGACAGTTCATCTATATCGATTTGCGCACACGCACACGCACACCCAGCCTTACACTATGATGCCCAGGTTGGTGAGCATGCTCACTGCCTTGCCATGCAGGACGGGGAGAATGAACAAATAGGTCAACAGCAGGGCGATCAGGAAGTGAACAAAGTGGACAATTAGGTAACCTGAAACGGACAAAGCAGATGAGGCTCTCGTACACTCATCTTACATTGTATCTCTTTAGTCATGCTTTGCATTGTCATAATTTACAGGAGGGGTCAAGGAGGGAAACAACATCGAGACACATCGACTTTAATGGAGCACAAAAACTCACAACGGAGCTTGTTATCATATTATTATGAGGAAGATGAAAGCGTACCCCAGAGTGTAAATGCAATCTGCCACCCAGAGTATCTTGCAATGGAGGCCTGGAAGAATCAATGCATCCATAAGCATTTCTGAAGTGGATTTGCTTTGACGTGTTTGTGAACGTGGCGCATGTGGTAACATAAGCGGCCAAACTCAATGGAAACAGCTATCATACGCACAAAAAGGTTCAATATGCATATGCAAAATCACATGCAGGCTCCCAGTCTGAAGCACTTACACGTGCGCGATAAGAGCTTGTGCGCGCTTTCTGGAGACCTGAAACCTGTTGCGTGTGTGCGTGCGTGTGTGTTTTGTCACTCACCACGCTAACAGCTGGGTTAGGTTTGTGAAACTTCTCAGGGAGAAAACCCTTCTCACCCTTCCAAAGTCTCTTCAAGTGCTTCCTGTAACATCAGGACATCGTGCGACACGTTTATGGGTTTTTGAGATGACTGATTTATGACCAATCCAATGCTTTTCATATGCAACACTTCCTACCTGTAGCATGCCAATATGTGGAGGGTATAAGCGGCAGAATTGAGACAGGCAAAGATGGTGGTGGCGAGCCAAGACTCTGGAATCACAGCAGTAAAGACATCCCCGTTTGCCTGATTGAGTCTCACAAAAAAAAAGGAGCCAATAAAATCCAAACAATGAGGCTGAGCCACCCACTCCTGGCCACATAGATGAATTCTTCCAGCTGCGGTACCATGGCGCTCACAGCGGTCGTCTGATTGCAGGATGTAACCAGGTATTTCAGCGTGTTCTTCCACTGGTCCACTTGCTCGAAAGCGACGTTGCTGAGACTGTAGTCGGCCAGCGTCATCTGAACACATGGCGGAGACGTCTGAGTGCATGTGATGTGCAGCAAAAAGTGGACCGGTGAACGATGCCGTGCTGTTGTTTTTACCGTGTAAAGACCAATGAGGGAAACGACGGAAGTGCCGATGATCCTGTTGGGGAACTTGAAGTAGGGATCCCACTCATACACTCGCCTCTGGAACCAGCCGAGGGGCTTACTGCAACACACAGAGGTCAAAAAAGAAAAAAAAAAAAAAAATCCAGTATGTGTGTTACCGCTTTCAAGGAGGACGTTAACTACAAAATCTTTTAAAGTTTTGTAGTTTCTTTTCTAGTAAGTGGCATCGAGTGCCATAAATCATTTCATTCCATAAATCACAATCCCACGCACCACTGAGCCGCCCGACATCTAAGACGATCAAGATCAAGATGTTGTTGAAAAGCTAAACAAGCTCTGCTCCGGAGGACTTTTGAAAGCGAATGTATGGGACTGTGGCGGTAAAAGAAGCTGCGTAACGCTGCTTTGAGTTACTCTTTAATGTAAATAGCACGTCGTTTCTGTGGTCAGCGGTCCAAACATGCAGGAACAGCAGAGCCTTTCACAGTGAGAACAACAGCGTGCGTGTTCTACCTGTGCACAGGCGTCCTCCTCAGCAGTCTCTTCACATGCTGCACCTGATGCTGCTGGGTCAGCTCCTCCTGGTCCTGCCAGTAGATTTAGCATGTTAATCCTCGCACAGTGTTTCTATCTAGTCTACAAATAAAAGACTGATCGGCCCTGATTAAACACATTCAAAAACAAAGCGCGCGGCGCGTTTTGATTGCGCGCAAAGCGGAATCTTATGTCATCTAGTTTTATCAGTCACTAGGTTTAGGCCGGCTGACCTCCGGTTCCAGCTGCAGACGGATGCGAATGTCTTTGACCAGGATGAAGACGAACCGCCCCAACAGGAAGACAAGGGAGACCGTGCAGGGCCACTGAACAACTATCTTTTGGTATTTTCCCAAAATCTGTCAAAAACAAACACATAATATCACTTTATTTATTTATTTATTTATTTATTTATTTATTTATTTATTTATTTATTTATTTATTTAATTATTTAATTTAGGCATGCAGAATGAGAGGTCTGGGTGCCTGATGGTGCCAGACAGATGTGTTCTGCAAAGGAGGTGTTGTTGTTGTTGTTGTTGTTGTATGGCTGGCTTTCATGGTGGGTTTAGTACTCACCTACCTCACCACCTGGACAGGTGAATGCATCCCAGACGGAGACAATGATCCTGCCGACAACCACACAGGCATGTCAGAAAACATCCAGAACTCCAAATGCATACATCAACATCCAGTTTTTTGTCTGTTTGTTTGTTTTAAAGATTTTTTTTTTCTTCTCTGTGTGCAGTAATGAATCAACTCAAGGTTCATGTTTGGTGAAAGAAGCATCGCGTCGTGCAAATCAGCGGTTTTTGAGACACTACCAGCATAAAGAGTAGAGCATTCCCAGCACAGCCCCAGCCGTTCTGAAAGGTGTGGACAGGCAGGCAAAGAACGGGAAATTGACCAGGCCCACCTCTAAAGCTCCAACCAGGTAAACCACGGCTGAGGAAGAATCATGAGGAAACATCGCATCGATCAAGTATGTTTGTGTACACAAGAGGCGTGCGGGTTTGAATGCAGAGGCCACAGCGCAACACGCCAACGATGACGGAGGTACCTCTGGCCCAGGTCGGGACGGTGAAAGGAATGTAGCGTTCAGAGAAGAGCAGCAGGACGTTGGAGGACACGGCACCAAACGCGAACCCGTAAGACCAGCGGTTGCTGAGGCTGCCGATAGTGTCCAGAGGCCTTGACGTGCGACAATAACCACACAGGGTGAGCAGGAACATGCAGCTGACACATGTACACAGTTCAGAGGGTCATCTACTGGACTGCAACTTTCTTGTTTTACTGAATCTTACCGTCAAATTAAGAAACAAAGTGATCCATGAGCTGCTCTCGTTCCCCCACGGGTCTGTTTAGGGCCCCTTACTTTTCACAGTTTACATGGTGGGCCTGGGGCCAATACATGGCTAGCCATGGCATTGATCAACTGCCCGGACAACAAATACCGGATGTCCAATAATTTTCCTCCAGTTTGAACAAATCTAAATCACAAGTCTCCATAAACCCCCCACTCGCACCGTCCTACACAAGCAACGGTAGGGGCGACCATATTACGCTGACCCCTGTGACCCACTGAGTTTTAGAATTGATTTCAAGATTTCGTTGTTCGTTTCTGAATGGTCAACCCTCCGCCTACATATGTGATTTCCTAAAAACCCATGACCTCAACTTGACCAGGGTCCCTCCACTCTGGAACTCCCTGCCTGGAGACCAAAGGCAGGAAAGCTCAATATCTTTGTTTGAATGGCCTGTTATCTTGTTTCGGCTCGTTTAGGATGTAATGATTACTTTTACCGCAAAGCACTTCGTAACTATCCATACTGCGCGCTTCGAAAACAGTCATCGCGGTTTTCCTATTGCCGCTGCTGACTCACACCACAATGGCGAATCGTCCCCTGAGGAAAGGCAGCTTGTGGTCAATCGCCAGCCTCCTCGCTCTTCTCTGGAGGACCGAAAGCACGGCTGTGATCAGCAACTGCAACACAGCAAATGCACAGTAGCAGGTACGGCGGCGACGGCGCGCGACAGCCATTCCGCCCGCTCAGTCGCTGAGCGCTTCATGCAGGGCAGTTGCCATTTCTGGGTCTGCGTGTTGCCGCGCGGCCTCTCGTTAAGCTGTTGTTGTGGTGTGCAATCTTATCAGAGTCTAAAGATGAAGGGTGCCATATCAGGCAGCACATAAAAAAAAAATGCGAGATGCGCTCCTCCGGAGCGCATCTCGCGGGTTACGAGCAGAAGGGCGACTCACGGCTGGAACTAGCGAGACGTGCAGAAAGAGGTTGACGGAGATCCCGTTGTGACAGTCCTGGACCGTCCTGGATGCCCTGAGGAAACAGCGGCAGCGTGACCACACCGGGACATGATATGAATTTGGAATGATCTGGGGAGGGAGGCCACGAAACCCCGTCGGCAAGCGCCGGTGAAGTACTCACTCGTGTTCCACTTGGTCTGCCATCGTCGGTAAGTCAGTTCACAGAAGTCTGAAAAGCTCTTTCTGTCGGAACGGAGGCAGCGACTGCGGACAGATTCCACTTCTGCATTTCCTGGTTTCAACGATGTGACTCATAAATGTGACCTTCGACCTCAGGATTCAACGCGGTAGTCCTCTCTCCTGTTTTATACCCCCATCACCGCACCCCTCTCCTCTCCCCAGTGTGTTGCCCGTTGCCTTTATGTCTTCTTTTTTCTCGTGCCAACACACACACACACACACACACACACACACACACACACGCACGCACACACACTCCGGCACATTATTGACCACCGTGTTACTCAGTATAAGGAGTGCAAACACGCGGCTCTCACACAGAGATAAACGGCCGATCATTCACCTCTCGCCGTCGCTCTGCTGCAGCTTCCCTTTAATCAATGCACTCTTCCTCTAAATCGGCCCCGCTTGAAGAGATCATAGATATTTGACGTGTTTTTTTAACGTCGGTGAGGAAATCATCGAATGCATCAGAACGATTAACTGCTGGCTAACGTTTATTGTTGATAATGAGACAATCGGTCTATTTCCCCCTCATCTCGGCCCGATGGAGGATCACACTGGGTGACGTCATCCCCACGGCGACCTCGTCCACCCGTGCGGGCTCAGCAGTTGCCCTCCTTGGCGATCAAAATGTCCATCTTGACCATCCTGCGGAGAGAATCATGACGCTCAGCCGAGCTCCAACTTTGCATCAGTGCAGTTGAACAGAAGGGAAAAAAAGATGCGAAGATGGTCTGAACGCGGAGGTGGAAAGTAGAAACACAGTTGGAGGTAAAAAAAACAATGTTAAAGCCTTCAGTTTTAATAAAGCAAACGGTGCTACAGGGAGATATATATGTATATAAATATATGCCAGTAAGAGCTGTGCGAGATGAAGTCAATTTTGCAATCGTCTGGGCTACATTGATGACTCAAACACACCACGCGCTTGTGCTTTACAAGTAAACAGCAGCGAAAATGCGCCTCCAGAGGAACCTTGAGAGCTTCCGCGTGCTTGCACAACCCTCATCAGCCAATCACTGTTCAGCGCTGCCGCTTTTCCCGCAGGGAGCAATTTGACGTGTCAAAATGGGACAAGCCCAGGTGGGAAGCTCGGCGACGGCCGCGTTCCAATCGGCTGCCTCCGGGCTGGAGCGCTGTTAGTGACGCCCGTGCTTTTTCCTACCATGACAAAACGACCGCCGCGAGGCCGCTCCAATGAAGCGCCCAAGCGCTTCACCACCAGGTGGCGACAGTAACGCGTTTTTTGTTTTTTTTTGGTTTTTTTTCCCGTGAAGTCGTCTGAGGTGGCGCTGAGGTGTGTGAGCAGCTTGAGAGTGGAGCAGCTGTGTGTACTCACTGTCTCTGGGCACACAGCTGACACTCGTTGCCGTAGGTGTTTCCGTCACTGCCGCACACAGGGGCGTAGTTCATAGGGCACATGAGGACCTCCGTGTCAGGGCAGGAAGGCTGAGGGCAAAATAAGCGATGTCAAATAAGAGCTCATAATCAAGCGGGTCAGTTTCTCCCGTCATGACTTCAGATGACAGCTCGTTCGGTTCTTATAACACCGTCCATTTTGCAAGTCAAATATTTATTTAAATTTAAAAAAAAGAGAAAAAAAAAGCATCACCTGTCTCAGCAGTCCAGAGTTCGCTGTGCCTGTAAAAAAACGTATTAAAAACCCATAAATCCATAATTAGGCGACGCCCATACATGACGCCCATATTTACGTGCCAATGCAACACACCCGATTACAGATAAAAAACACGTAACGCCAACATTCAAAACTGCTGGGATGGGACCATGAGAAGTATCCAGTCTAGAAAACCTATGTTCACAAGTGATCACAGACGGCACCCATCCTGCCCTTCACCTGTTCGACCTGCTGCCCTCCGGCAGACCTTCACAGGTCAATCAAAACCAAGACAAAAAGATTTAGGAACAGTTTCTTCCCTCAAGCAGTCACCACACACACACGCACACACACACACACACACACACACACACACACACACACACACACACACACACACACACACACACCCTCTGCCCTCCAAATCTATTCCTCGCACATTCTAGCAGCCTCTTAACAATCCCCGCCCGCCCGACCGCCGCTAAGCTGCACTTTATTTCATATCTCACATATCTGCACTGAAAGTCATGCGTTTGCACTTTGTGCATAATGTGTAATTGTTGCACGTAACGCATGTTGTAAATAACTTGTATTTAATTCAATGTATAGCTTTTAATCCTCTGTAATTATTCAATTCCATTTTTTCTATCTATTTTTATTCTATTTTCTTGATCACACCACTCCTTGCTGCTATAATTTCGTTGTACGTCACGAACAATGACTAATAGAGTCTAAAGTCTAAAGTCTAAAGATACAATAGTTTCAGCATGTAAGTATTATAACGAGGTGGGCTAATAAAACCATGCGTGGGCCAATTTCCACTTTGATATTCAAACACGTTTTCTTTTTTTGGACCAAAAAGTACATTAAAGCCACAGCTAGGAGGTGAAAAATATCTCAAGTCGACTGTTACCTGCAGCCACGCAGACGAGCAGCAGCCCCAGCAAAGCAGCTCTTCCGATCATGCTGGTGGATGAATAACTCAGGAGTGAACAGAAGCTCTGAGCGAGCCTCTTGTTTTTGCCAGCAATATAACCCTGTGTGTGTTTGCGCGCGCGCGCGTGTGTGTGTGTTTAGGTGTGTGAGTGAGAACACAGCAGGTGGAAATAGATTCACACACTTCCCGCGCCATCGAGAAACACAGTCGCGTCACATGTCTAAAGTGACACAATGTATTTACACATGCGACATAAATCTCATGATAGAGATGAAATCTGATAAATATGAATACAGCTAAACTGGAACGTTACACTTTTTGTTATGTTTTTGTTCTTCCCCCAGATTTATTGGGTTATTTGTGTCACGCTTATATGAAATGAGATTTCTGATAAGATTTACAATTAAGATGACTATATGTAAATGTTATTGCATGAGTCCATCAATCAAGTTAGGGGAAATTTGTCCCTTCATTTTCTGAATAATCCCACCAGACGCACTGTAAAAAAAACCACAAAAAAAACCAAAAACCTTTCTTTAAAATGAAAAAAAACACAACAAACTCAACGGCACTTTTTTTTTTTTCAAAATGTATGAATTTATTAATGTAAAGAATAACTATACACATCGAGTAACAGACTCAAACAGCCGTTTTAATACTTAAAAATGTAAACAAATAATAATAATGAACACAAGTAGAGAAAATCACCACCTCAGTACTGTCCTCCGTTTCTCTCTCTCGATATTGTCTCTCTTTTTTCCACAGTTGCGCTCCTTGCTCTTTTCTAACCCTTCCAAAGGTCAAAAAACGAATGTTATAATGCTGCTGCCGCTGCTGCGCCGTGTGCCGGTGCAGTAGCGGAGGTTTGGTTTTTTTTGCCGTGACTGAATGGCTGATTGCACAGACTGAAGCGAGCGTCTACCATGTGCATCTAAAAGTCCTCGCGTTGAAGGGGATCGGCGGGAGGACGCCGGGACCCTCATCAGTGTTGGCAGCAGAGTAAACCTGAGGGCCCCCAGCAGTTTTTTAGATCCCCGAGATGAAGGAAACCCCTTCAAAGATTTTATATATGACACCGAGCACCCATAGTCATTTTGAACCCTGGATATTCAGTTTTTTTTGTTGTTGTTTTTTGGAATATAAAGCACTGCAAAGCACAATTTGAATTGTAGTGGTCCCCGTTTCGGTCTAGTCTGGCTTCACGACCGGCAGGCTGGAAAGATCAGGTCAAGTGAAGCGCCTCAAGTATTTGTGCGACTCCAGTGTGGTAGCTTATTTAGAATTTGGCAGAGTTACTAGAAGATCGAACTTTTCACAAATTGCTGCTCTGAGCCACTGACGATCAGAGGAGGAGGAGGAGGAGGAGGAGGAGGAGGAGCTCTGTGAACCCAACTGACCTGATGGATGAAGAACTGAAATCGATTTCACCTTCAAAATAACGATTGCTTGGTGAAGATTACGCTGGTGGGTCAGTACACGCACACACACAAATATTCAGCTCTATTTGGCACAGATACTTTTTGTTCACTCCACTGATCTTTTGTTTGTTTTTTTTCTTCATCTTCTTCTTCTCAACATCACAAAACTGAATAATATACACGGCGGCGCTGGCTCAGGTGGAAACTGCGCCCTCGCGCTCTCAGGTATCTTTAGACCCCAGACAAGTATGGGATCTACAGTTTTACCTGCAGGAACATTTTCCATCTCAAAATCACATTTTGATACACTTTTTTTTTACATTTTTTTTTTTTTTTTACAACAGAATTTGGATTTAGACCCCATATGTATTTATTAGTAACGCAACCAAGAAGCTGGATGAAGTCCTCCCCGTTTTCCCTCGTGCTCATCCGCATGCCTCTACACACACGCTGGCGCTGGTGGTCCAGGTGGAAAGCATGCAATACAAACATGGCTACGATACTTCTCAAAAATATTAAAAAAAATAAAAAATAAAAAAATAAGCCCACTCTAGTCCACCTGAAGTCACAACTGCCCGTTCGTGATCATCGTATCGTGTCTTTTCTGATTCCATTAAAAAAAAACAGCCATTTTAACAGACTGCACCATATGTACAGACATTGATAAAACACATTTTTTTTCCATTTTGTTTTTGACAATGAAAGCACAGTTAAAAAAAAATAAAAAAAAACAAAACTGCAGTCAAGTTTCATTCATGGTCGCCACAAATTTTTGTTTGTTTTTGTGCTTTGATGCATGGTTGGTTGACGGTCTTGTACATTCCTTGGCAGCCTAAGTACGTTGTTGTTTGTTAGCCATGTTGCAGTGCTCGGCTTGCTCCCTCCACCGTGATACAGTATAGGCACTGTGCTGGGCAATGTCAAGGACTCCCAGAACAACAAATACAAAAAAAAAAAAAAAAAAAAAAAAAAAAAAAGTTCCCGT
>CAAKHG010015032.1:3066-19432 GCA_901007715.1 Dactylopterus volitans | reverse complement strand
TCATAAAAAGATATGGCCTGGAGGGGCACACTTTATGGTCAGCCTGGGTATGTGTGTGTGTGTGTGTGTGTGCGTGCGTGCGTGCGTGCGTGTGTGTGTGTGTGTGTGTGTGTGTGTGTGTGTGCGTGCGTACAAATGCACAGACACAGCTTTTCATGCCAGAGATCTGGGAATCATTGTGCACCATTATTGTCCTGCTTTTTCTCCACTTTTGCTTTCAAACTCCAAAGAGAGCAAATTGTTTGCCATAAACCCACATTACCAATGACAATCTTGTTGTTCCAAAGCAAAACTGATCTCTGATTCACCGAACAATCACATGCAAACACGCAATCTCACATCCAATCAGAATTAATTTGCAAATGACCAATTTAGTGCAAAATAGAGATTTGGGTTGGCTGATATGCTGACCTCATCTTTTTGAGCCTCCAGTTTAAGAGTGACATTAATAATCAGCAGGTCAAAGGCCCCTTCCGCACACATGTGAAAGAAATGTTCGAGAAACTGCCCTTATTCCTCACTATAGCATCCCTCATAAAATCCGAGACGCATTTACCTGCACCAAAGGCGAAAAAGTAAGTCTGGTTTGGGTTCCTCTGCAGCAGGGCGGACACACGGCGAGCCATGCGCTCGTTGCGTTTGTAGATGAGCTCCTGGCGGAAGTAGCTGTCAATCTGCTGGGCCGTCATGCGGTCGTGAGCTGGCAGAGAGCTGTTGATGAAGTGAGGCAGCTGAGAGAGAGAAAAGAAAAACATTGGGAAAACATGAATGGTAAACATTCATAGTGGAGTAAATAAAAAAATAATAAATAAAGGACCCTTTAAACCATGAATACATAAAAAATAAAAGCAAATAGAGGGCGCTAAAGAACATTGAGAGGGATGAAAAAAACCAAGAATGTAAAGAGAAGTTTAGTTGGAGGTGTCTGTGACAGCCTGGCAACCTGTGTGTGCCCATGTGAGTGTCAGACCTGGCAACAAAGAGCATTTCTAATGTGCCAGCTTGAAAGAAATCCACCAACGCAAAGCTCAGCTGCCCAGGCGAGCTGAGAGAGCATCAATGACAGGAGTGTTGCACGCGCCGTGTGCGTCTGTGCGAGCTGACGTGTTTATATATGCGTGGGCCCCGAGTGTGTGTGTGTGCACTGCACCCAAGTGAGGCCAAGGTTACATCCACCAGTATGAGCGTGTGAATGTGTGTTTAATTGCTGTGTGATTTATTAAGAGCCAGACAGGCAGAGACAGACCACGCTGGCTCTGGTCCATTCTTGGCTGCATCAGTGGAATCAACAGGCTGTTAATCTGCGAGGATGAGCGGCGGGTCGGAGGCAGGCTAGAAAGGATTTGGCGTCGGGGGCCTGAGCTGTCCAACCCAGAGACACACCTGAACACACACACACACACACACACACGCACGCACGCACGCACGCACGCACGCACGCACGCACACACACACACACACACACTGGATCTATTTTCTCTAACATTAGCTCTCTCACTTCCTCTCGGTGTATCACTGTACCCATATTTGACCGCTTTAGCCTCTCTCAAAATATGTATAAAATCAGGTATGAATTATTGGAGATAGGTCAAATCCCAGCACACTAGCGGCCTGTTCCCTCCCCCCGATACTTTGGCAAACTGTTTGCTGACAGAAAGAAATGATTTTTATTGACTTTGGACTTAATGTCATGGTGCAGACATTTGTTTTATAAATCCTATTTAAGTTGGATTTTTTTTTAATTCAAATATGAAATATGAATGTTAGGTATATTAAAAAAAAAACCTCAATTCCATTCCATTTTATTTTATTGAGAAGCACATTGTATACAACCTTTACCTGTCTGAGATACAGATGGTGGACATTATATTATTGTCCTCCATCATGGCCGTGGTTCCCACACTCATATGCTTATGGTTCAAATTCCTTTTAAAAATTGCACAGTTTTTTAACAGCTCAATATTTCTCAGCAGTACAAGGTTGTTTCAGAGTGGAGTGATTTACTGAGGAGCGCTCAGGACAAGTCTCCTCCTCTGCCTTTACGAAGTCAGAAAAAAAGATCAAATGATGGAGGAGCTGGAGAAAGAATGACAACGTTTAGGTGTTACGTGCACGTTTGCATCTCGAGTGTGTGAGCGCAGATGCGTTTCATGTGGTTGAGAGTGACAAGAGCGCTTTCTTACACTCGCACACTGTCGAAAACTGAATTACAAGTTGGCACAGCCATAGAACAGCTGCGAATTGTACATAAATCTGTGTGTGAGTGTGTGTCTGAGCACTGAATACAAGGGTGGGATTTATAGAACCACATGTGAACAAGGTGCTAGTCTCCAGCATCAATCCATTAGTAACCGACCCATTTTTTCTCACCTCCTGTCTGTTTCACAGAATAGCCAAACGCCTCACCTGGCAAATGTTTGTTTCCTTCATTTATGATATGCGCTGTCTCACTGAATGTTTGGGCAGTGGGTTGATGATATAGTCTTAGCTACTCTTTTTAAGATACTATGCAGCCAAAATATCGATTAAAAATTTCTAGCAACTCCATTAACCAAAATAGGTTTATTGAAATAAACCACAGAATGAGGCGTGCATCCAATTCAACGTGCAGCGCAGAGAAAAGAAAGGCCTTACATTTGTAAAAAAGATGTCAATTTGACAACTGCTCAAAAAAAAAAGGTAGGTCAAGAGATGCGTATTGCCCCCTGGCGGCTGCCTCTAGGACAGGCCATAAATCCTGCCTCTCCATGTTAGCGATGAATTACAGGTAGTCATGGAGGCACTTATGGACATTGGTTTGGGAATTTTACATAAGAAAAGGGGATGAAACACAAAACATGCGTGACTGGCAATTTTTTTTTACTCGGAAAAGCTGCACAAATCACTTGCAACTGCTTTGATGGGACTGTGAGATGGTGGCTCCATCTCCTGCTCAGACTCAGGTTGCAAATGACTTCAGCAGTGCAATGGTTATGTATTGGCTTCATCTTTGTACTCGAACTGTATTCTACATAATCCACAGTCTGCGATCTATAGCAGGTAATTCCTGCAGCTTCCTGACAAGGCAAACAAAAACTTGAGAGACAGAGAGAGCCTCCTTTAGCTCGTAAATCCACCCTAACTAAGTTTAACCCGTGTTTGGCAGGTTGCTGGTTGTCAATTTGAAGCCCTCATAAAACCCAAATATCTGTAAGGTACAGGCAGTATGTATTACCTTATCCCTCTCGCTAAGCTTACACATCATTTGAGCTACACATTAACACAGATATCTATGGCCTGAAGCCTTGTATTGTGTCTGCGCTTTTCAGGATGAACGACTCAGCGTCTCGGAGACTGACAGGACATTACATGCTTCAAAGGAGACTAGGGCAAGGCGGCATTATCGGGAGGAAATAAGTCAAAGGGAGTCAGGTGGGGAAGGAGCGCTTCATCATCGCTGCGATGAGTGAGGATCGCATGAGTGTTTCAAGACGAGAGCGCGAAACGCTCGGTCGGAGAGAGGTCAAGGTGGGAGTGCAGCAGTAAATGCGGATAGGTTATCGCAGGAAAGGCCATTAGCTGCTCCCTTTCCTGACCTGCACAGGAAATGTAGAGTGACAGTGAGATATTTTTTCCCTTTCTCTCTCTCTCTATCTCACTACCGTTCTCACTCTGCACTCGCTCACTCGGCCCCTCTTTCCTGCCAGAAGCCCCCCTATACTGTCTTTTTCTCTCCGGTTTGGCTCTCTGCAACCCCCCCTTTCTTTTAACTTTAAAGCATAAACAAACGAAAAAAAAACTTATGACATTGTTACAGAGAACAAATGATTGGGCAAACGTTCATATTTCAGACTTGAGCAATTCAGCTTAATTGGGCAAACAGAGCCATTATCTAAATTTCCACATTGGGGCAACAAGGGTTTTTTAAAGTTTGTGCAGGCGAAATCACAATAGTTGCTTTCCCTTTTTTTTCAATCTCACTTTCCTTACATAATTCATCTTTCAATCACTTGTTTCTCTCTTCTGTCTTGGTTTTTTTTCTTCTCTGTCTCTTTTTCTTACTGGAACAAGCTGAGTGTGGAAATGCATTAACCTGTCTCGCACCTTTCTGCTGTGCGCTGCCCAGACTGAGCCAGGAGCACAGCATGAGTGCTGGAGGCCACTATAGGTCCTTTCTCTCCCTCTCTCTCTCCCTCTCTCTCTCTCTCTCCCTCTCTCTCTCTCTCTCTCCAAAAAACACCTGCATTTTTAACAGCTCTAAGAGTTCCCCCTTGCACACATACACACACAAACCTGCTGCAGATCACCAGGCAACAGAAGCCGGCGCTTGAGTCAGGCATCTGATTGCTCCAGTATGTGCCGAAGGAAGTTAGTACATGACATTAGGAGCAGGAAGGAATTACTATGAAAGTGAAAAAGCTCATGCAAGACATGACTATTGTCACACGTGAAAGTGGCTAACAAGCCTTTCTTGGCCTCCAAAAACAATGAAAGCGACAGAGAAATCCCGAAAAACAGGGAGATATTATATATTATAAATGTATCTGCTGTTTTGCATGTCTGTGGTATAAATCAGTGCTTGGCTTGAAAAAAATAATTAGTAATAGTAACTAGTTGCTTCTCCAAAAAAGTAACTGAGTTAGTAACTAGTTACAGCATGATAAAAGTAACTAGTTACCAGGGAAAGTAATTATTGCTTTACATTTTTAAACATTCAAATATGTCAAGGAATTTGGATCCTTCTCGCCACCCTCCGCTTTAGTTGGAACTTTAAATTCAACTTCATGATCAATTATTCAGAATAAAACTGAATATTAAATATGTTTAATTAATGAAATCAAAATTAACTATCAACAGAAAATATGTACACTAATCTACACTATTTTAATGTTGCTGTGGGGCAACATGAGGCAATCTGACATGGGGAAAAACCTTGTTCCTGCCATAATCGCATTTCATGTTTACATTCTTGCTTTTTATCTCAATGATGGAAAGTTAATGTGTACGTCCAGTTTAAAAACATGACTTTTGAATTATCTGGGTTCACCACTGCTGCGTGTGTCAGTCTGGAGCGCATGTCCCCTTCCCCAGATCACTCGGACGAACACAGCTTCAATGATGTTTAATTATAGCAATGCACCATTGTTGTCAGTATAACTCTTATTTGTAACACTGTTATTCCCATTACTGGGTATAATGGTGAGGAATGGGGTCGCATGGTTAGTTTTATGTGATTTAAGGAAAAATGAAGGAGGGTGAAATGCATAATTGACTTAAGAAAGGTTTTTCAGTGCATCTCTGGAGTGACAGCAACTGCATATCTTAGCGTGAGCGTTATATATACTGTATATTAACTGAACTTCTTGGAGTGAGCAGAGTTGGGTGCAGAGAATGATGGGGAGGCCATCGCTGAAGGGGCAGAGGCTATGTTGGGAAACATAACGTTAGGTCAGGCGGTGTATTTACAGCTGGGTCCGGGGCTATTAGCGTGTCATCCTATCAAGTGACCTAGGTCAGGATGGTGACGTGCAGTTTTGTGGAGTTGATGTGTAAGTCTAAACTGAGGTAATGATGGGACAGAGAAGTGGTTTCAAAAGGGGAACAGATTTGGATTTATGCGGCATTCGATCTAAAATATGGCCATCTTTTTGTCCAAAGAGAAAAAAGGAGCAAAAAAAAAAAAATCCCAAAAGAAACGAGAAGGCCACTCTGTTGAATGCTTACTTCGGCTAGTGTTCATATAATATTCCCCGAGGAAAATGTCCAAATCTTCCCCTAAAGTTTAAACCCAACACTACCCGTAACCCCAAAGCAAGCTGCTAGTTTTTCATGCAATCCCGCTGACAGAAGGGCACTTGAGCAGTGCAGAGGCCAGTTTCAGTTAAATGTATCAAAATTTAATGGGTTGTTTTTTGGCGCATGCTATGATCCCTCAAATTCATTGAAATTTAGCCTGGTAGTTGTTGGGGGGTTTTTTTGCGCCATCCTGCTAACAAATAAACAGACGCATATGAAAGCATAATCCTCTTGGCAGAGGTGCATGTAATTACAAAGTTGGATTCTTGGAAGAGAGGAAAATCACCCTTACAAACATTCACACTTTGGCAGACAACCTCTGCACTAGCTTGGTTCTCTAAAGTGATAAAAATAAATAGGAAGGTATAATTTTATGTGGTCATTTAGATGCTTTGGAGAAAATCTGACTGAAAGTAAGTGAGTATTGTACAACTTTTTGTCCCCATTTTAACCTGCAGAAACAGATTGCTTTCAGCGTGAAGCTGGCAACTGCTTTCTAACAGCACCGTTTCTACCTGAAGATAATAATAGTCATAATAACCATTTTAAAGTGTGTTGTGTTGTTTATTACAGGTTAAAAGAATTTACAAACACAATAAAAATCGAGCCCTCAAACTCACATCAACCTGTTGGGTTAGATTTAGGTGATTTTCGTTTAGGGCAAAATCTGGCCTGCATGGCCTGGGCTGCATTTCTCAGTTAGGTGATGCAAAGATGGGACAAACCTGTGAGGTGTCATGGTTGAAGATGATGGAGCTGAGGTCCCCACAGTTGTAGTGGGTGATGAGGTCCTCAGTGGTGTAGGAGCCCTGCAGGCTGCCCGCCCGGACGCCCTCGTGCTGCAGCAGCGTCTGGTTCAGAGCAAACAGCACCTGCAGAAGGAGACAGGACGGGTGCTGTTAGTGTCCGCATCCACTAACACAGATCTGCCTGCTATTCGCCCAAGAGGAATTTGCCATGAAGGGGGAGAATTGTGCGCCCATGTCCAACGTTCCTCTTTAAAAATATAATATGGCCTTATTATACAATGAATCTGTTATGCCGAGTGTCGGAGAAATCTAAGTTCTTTTGCAGCCTTGTCGTTTCTTTCAGGATATTTTCCTACACTTTCCATAGAGGCTGACTACAGGTAAAGCAGACCGCAGAAGACGTGGAAAGACTTCACGGACTTTCTTCTGCGGGATAGAGGAAGGGAGAGCTGAGGAGACCTTTTAAAAAGAACCCTTCTCTCTCTTTCACCAGTGCCGGGGTGCAGTAAATTTACAACGCCCATTAAAATCAAAAGTAAACCCTCTTTAGGGAGAATTTATTGTGTGCAGCCGCCAGCCAGCCCGGCAACTCCACAGCTGTCCTAGACACCACGGGTTAAACTCCCTGCTCCCACCCTCTACAATCCCACGCCACATCTGATTTGCCTATCAACTGGGACTGAGCTGTCAATCACTGTTAAGCTTTTAGGGAACCAGAGGTGCACGTGAAGATGGGGAGATTTTTTTTTCTTCGCTTCCCGGTGGAACTACAGCAGATTTCACACAGTTCTACATTGCGCCTATAAACAGTTTAATCTCAGCTGTTTTATTTGATTACGCCAAGAGACTCGGCTCATCATATCTTCTTGGATCACCGGTGCGATCCGTGATCCTAATTACCTTCACTACGAAACCTGACAAGTGCTTCGGAAAATACCGCCGGGAGAACGTCAACTTCCAGGCCTACGTGATTTGTGGAGCAGCTTAAGTCCGATACAGCTGCACAACTGATTGAGCCCAATGTCAAAAGTCTGGGTCATAATTCACACAATTAAGTTATGTTTTCGTAATCAGCCATGCCCATATCGTGCATATTGAATGTTTAAACTCCAGTTAACCTTTCCACTGGGATAATCACAACCAAGGTCTAAGCTCAACCTTGTGACTCTCTCTCTCTCTCTCTCTCTCTCTCTCTCTCTCTCTCTCTCTCTCTCTCTCTCTCTCTCTCTCTCTCTCTCGCTCTCTCTTTCTCTGAGGTCATTCTGTTTGCAAACCAGTCTCGTAAGCACTATGTTTCTTTTTTTCATAATGTAAAAAGACAACCGATGAGCTAAGGGCACGTAGAACTCTCTTATTATCCCTCCTCTCTTTTCCCCAGATCATTCCTCACTTTTTCACTCCAACAGTCTCCATCCTTGTCTCATCTCTCTGCCAGCGCCGGATCTCCAACCCTTCCTCCCGCTGAACAGCAAAGAGCTGAGTCTGGTCTTATTTATTCTTCTTGACATGTTTCATGGAGCATACTTTTTGCTACGCTCAGCGCCACGCTGTCGCCCTGTCAGAGGCACATAATCCAGGAATAAGTTGCGATCAAACCTGTGACCATTTCAGCCCTGAAAAAAATATGTCTTCTGTGCTTTTCTCAGCTCATATCTCAGCACAGTTCCGCCCAGTTCCAGCAGCCCCCCTGCTGGTTTAGTAATGACAGTATACCTCACTTCGGTTTCAATTTCCATCTCATATGAGATTCTTATACTCCAGCTCAGAAGTGATGCCAGGCCTGGGGAAGCAAACTCCAGTTACTAGCTACAGTAGCTATTTTACTGCTCAGTGCCACAGAGTTGCCACTGTCCCAAGCCCTTGACCCACAGGCCTCTGTGCCACGTCCTGAGGGATTTTTCCAACAGAAGCAGAGCTCGTAGACCACCTGCTGTGCTGTCTGTAATATTGCCAGCACCAGTAGTTTCCCTTAACAGGGCAAACTGCACAAGACTCGACAGACAGGAGGGCACTGGAAGACGCATGGTGAGAGGGGATGGGGTGTGTGGTTTGTTGTGTTGTTATGGGAATCGTTATTTCAATATTGTCAGTCTCCAGGGAAAAGAACATCTCTGCAGCTGTAACCATGGCGCCTGAGTTTGTGCTGGGCTTAATGAAAGAGCACGTCAGTCACTGCGGGAGAGATAAAGGGGGAGACGGGAAAACGCAAACATTCTGTGAACGTGTGTGTGTGCGCACGTGTGCGTGTGCGTGCGTGCGTGCGTGCGTGCATGTATACGTGTGAAAATGTGCGTCTGCACGCATGCATATGCTGACAGGCAGAGTGGGTGTTCTCGTGCTGAAGTGGTCCACTCTGACATACAGTCTCTTGTGCAGCCACACCTCTCTGAAGTACTGACTCTGTTCACCACATTGTTTACCACTCGGGCCTGTCTTTTCTTTTACCTCATTTCGTCTAATACATGCGTGAGAAACGCCAATTAATTAAATTAAAGCTTGAGAAGAACAAAGCTGGAAGAGGCAGAGCACATGGAGGGTCCTGGAACCTGTGATCTCAGCGCAGCACTCACAAAATTCATTAGAGAGCTTTGGAAAGAAAACAGAAAGGAAGGGACCAGGCAGGAGAGGGAGCTACACGAAAAAGAAATCAGAGATCTTTACTGTTATGTTAAAATGTCAGTCATGTGTGTGTGTGCATTGCAGCAATTGACCTTGAAGTACATTAAATCCTGGAGGTTTTGCTAGGAACAGTGTTAGCCTGTTTGAAGGTTTTACAGGCCTGTAGCATGTAATGAGTAGGTGCTGATGACAAGGCGCTGGAACTGAGAGAACCCACTCTTGTCGGCTACATCACTCCCAAATCATACCTCCTTAAATCTGAAGTACAGAGCGTGAGTGATGGATCGAGCGAAAAGGGCCTTTGGGCTAAGATACAACAGGAGGAAGTGTCAAACCATGGAGGCCAAGCAATGAACTCTGGCAGAGAGGAGAGACCAAGCAAATGAAAAACACATTATTTAGCAACAATAGTTGATATACAGGTCAAGGAAAACCACACGCTGTCACATGTCTCTTCTTTCCGCTTCAATCTCCGTCCTTCCCTCATGTCCACTTTCTCCATACATCCCTTTTAAATTTCTCAATCAATCACTCACTTCTTGTCTTGCTTTAGTAAAGGACAAAGGCACTATTAAATGTTTCCTGCAAACCGAGAGAAAAAAATAAAGGAAGGGAGGAGTAAAAAAAAAAGACAGTTGAAAGAATGAACGAATGGTATAAGACAAAGTAAAGCTTGTTCCCTGTGAGAGGAGCATGTGTTGTACAGATGGAGGTCGTTCTTGTCAGATTGCGAAGTGAGTTTGTGTTCATGGGTGAGGCCTGGCATGGGCAGTCAGGTGCACCGAAGCCCGTCGGAAACCTGCCAAAGTTCCTTCACATATCTCCCGCTTCCTCGTCTATATTGCTCGTAGTTTGCCTATCCATGCAGCGTTCTGTTTTTTGGCAAAATCATTTATGAACTTGAATATGGGCATTCCAAAAAATCCCTAGGGCTTCAATTAAGCTATTTCTTTCCAGGATGTGTGTCAGCACGTCAGCCTTCATTAATTTTTCTTTGCCTGTCTTTGTTCTTTGTCTAAATTTCAAAAATCATCACCCTGTTTTAACAAAATCAAGATGCTTTTTTTCAATGCTTGCCACATTTTTAGGTTATGACACATTGACATGTCTGTGACTCCAGCCCCGAAGCACAGGTTGCATATTTATATTTTGTATAGACATCAAAAAGTGACTTCCCCCTCTTTCTTAATCAAACAGGGCAAAAACCCGCCACCTTTCATGTTTATGTCCAATCAAACCGGTTTCATCACTGGTGTTAAGGAAGAGCTAGAGGATATTCCAGCTTGGATATCTATGCTCCATCCATGAGTAGCCAGGAGGCTGCAGCTCAAAACACACAGCTGTACCACAGCTGGACACACTGTCATCCGCTTTCAATGGGGTGCGCATGATTTTGGATGGATTAAGGGGTTTGGCATCAGAAGCTTGTATGCGCCAGCATCGGCCCTGCAGCAGGACCTGAGCAGAAGAACTCAGCTCTCCCAGTAACACGATATGAAGAGTCTATGGTTTCAGTTGACCACATTTACCATCAACTGATTGGACATAAACGTGAACATTTGCTCTTAAAGGATCCAAGTCACAAGCTAAAATTTATTGGTAGCTTCATTGCATAGATGGCTGCCTATGATATTGTGGTGCTTTTTTTTTTTTTTTTTAATTATTCAGTGCTTCTGTTCAAAACAAGCACAGATGAAGCAAACACGTGGGAGGATCTGCAACATACTATCTGTGATTTGTAGGAAATTTAGTCTCAATATGTGGATTATTGTTATTACTATTAATATTATTGTTATTAAAGTGTTAGGATTTTTTTGTTTGTTTGTTTGTTTAATTGCAGCACCTTTAAATTCAAACCACAAACAAAATCCAACCAAGAGAACACGACAAACTGTTTCAGGCTGGTGTGTTGCCCTCGGCTGTTCTCATCTCCCTCGGTGCCGCTTGAGTTTCATGGCTTGAGAAAGAGAAAAGCTAGACCCCCTGACCCAAAACACGCACTGCTGGGTTCCTCTGGGCAGAGCCAGCTTCCCCCATAGGCTCCGGCTGTAGATGACAAGAGGGGATTGGGTTCACAGCACCCTGGGGTGACAGACGGGAAGGAGGTAGGGAGTTGAAATAACATCCAGGGCAACCCAAGAATAGGAGGGGTGCGATATCTCATCCCTGTTCCTCACAGAGGAGCCCTGAAAAAGGGTGGACACCAATTTGTGTGAGTGTACTTTCCCTTCATGGCCACAGTAGAAAGCCATAAAAGAATTCATTAAAAACACCCCTGTGTCCATTTTCCCATCAACCTGTACTATCTCAGAATGACTTCAGGCAGTGGCAGGGACATTTTTAAAGCCTGCTGTGAAAAGCACCTTGAATATATTAAGGTGGAAGAGACGGTGTCACACAAGACCACATCAAAGTTATCCGGAGAGTCTCACGTGATGGTTTGGCTGTTGTCTCCTACAGTTTTATCAACATGGTCCTCATGACCTGCTTTATTCGCTGCTCTGCAAGGGAATCGTGTAACATGTCAGGGGCTTTCAAAACCCAATCCGAGCATAAAAATGCCTCAATGTGATCTCCAATGCCAGAACATTTCAAAAATAGTTTTACAGCCTCTCGGCGCCTTTCTGCAGTTTGCTCGTTTGAAGGTAAGCAGCGCCTTCAATTCATCACATCTGGCATGAGCCACAGCGAGCCAGAGCCTTCGCTCGGTCCAAATCTTTATCCCTGTAAACAGACACATGCGTACATACTCTCACACACAATTCATGTTCTCCACGCAAGACAGTAGGAGTGTTTTAGATGTTGTTTCTCCGACGTCTGCCTTGCTTTCTCTTCCCCACTTGTGCTCGCTTGTCTGACTAAGTCTCTCACCCGGCCTGGTCTACCTCCTGTCTCAGCATAGGAAATCCAGGGATTACAGGGGGGACAATCCCAGTGGCAGAGGCCTGCTGCTCACAGCTTCCACAGAAAGCCTTGTTTTCTTTCCTTCCTTCTTCCATCCATCCTGTCTTATTTCCTCTCTGAGGCAGGGGGTGAGAGTTTAATGATGGGAGATATCCCTGTCTTTGCTTAGAATAGTAAACATTCACCTCCTCCCTCTTCTCTGACTAAACTTCACTTTCCCAACTTCCCCTTCTTGCCCCTTTCCATTTCTTCTTCTTTCCTCTAATAAAAGTAGACCTACAGTGGAGGCACGCATGCTTGTCTCCACCCACAACAATACAAACATACGGTCTCTCGAGCCTCCTGTCTCTCCTTTTAATAAGAGTCTCCTGTGAATGGAGGGGTGGGGTGTTGCCCCAGCTCTCCCTACACTTGTCCACAAATAAACCCCACTGTTTGACTTGGCAGGGCCGCCGCTGCGCCAGTCATCCCAGCTTTCCTGCCTCCCCAGAAAACAGAGAAAATAATAAAGTATCACTTGATCTGCGGAGAAAAACACACAGCTGGTGCCACACCACGAATGCCAACTTTGTGTGTGTGTGTGTGTGTGTGTGTGTGTGTGTGTGTGTTTGTGTGCGTGCGTGCGTGCGTGCGTGCGCGCATGTGTGTGTGTGTGCGTGCGTGCGTGTGTGTGTGTGTGTGTGAGAGAGAGAGAGAGAGAGAGAGAGAGAGAGAGAATTGTATTAATCTTTGTTTTCTTTCAACCTCAAGGGCCGCATGTTGTTGCAATGGTACACTATTTCCGGATGTAAATACTGCGTATACAGTAAGAAGGACAACACAGCTGCTGTGAATGAAAATGACACTGACAGCCGGAAAAAAATGATTCCTACATACAAATAAAAACACAATACTTTACTTTCCTTTTTAAAAATGAATTAAACACGCATGAGACATTTTTATATTAATAATAGATCACACAAATGCCTATTATAACAATGTCAATCAATGAGACAAACACCGAATTCTGGTGTTTCAGCATCTTTAATAACAATTCTCACCAGGATTAAAAAAAAAAAAAAACTGTGAAAGTTGCCCCATTTCTGTTGTATGTTAGTGAGAACTATTTAGAACATTTTTTTGTGGATAACACTTCCATATGGTGATATTCATGTATGACAACATTTAGTCATCAATATTTACAAACAGTTGCACTGTCTGTGAATAGGATCAACAAAATGAATGAGTGAACTGAATGAAAAAGTCAAAAGAAGTTTTGAATAGATCACCAGTGTTCAAAAACTACTATTACAAATTATAATGTCTTGAAAGTAAAGTGATCACAAACCCAAAGACCAAAATGTGCTCTTATCCAGTCTTGCCAAGGCAACTCAAAAACACTCTTATCTATGCCAACACTCACAGTCCACCACTAACATCACAGCCTCCACTAATCCTCACACATTTTACAGAATGCATTTTTCCTAAACAGGAAAAATGCTCAATGAATTCCATCAGACTTATCAGGCTCCCATTATGATGTGTGATGCTATCCAAACCAGATGAGCTGGGTCTTCTCCACGACATGACAAAAGAGCAGTCAGAAACATCCGTGTATGTTTAAAACACGCCTCCCCGGCCCCATACCAGGGCCCGACAACTCTCTCTTATCTCCCCGGCCCGCTTTGGTCGGACTAATGGCCTCAGACAGAGTAATTCCCAAAGAATGATTTGCCCTTTGCGAAGTCCACATCTGAGATCCGGCTGAAACATGAGAGAAGCACATAATCTCCCACATGAACCTAAATTGTGCAGTGGAGGCCAAAGCTGATCCAAACTGAAAAACAGTAAGTATCATACAGTTGGTATAAGAGCTGCTCCGTGTGTGTGTGTGCGTGTGTGTGTGTGTGTGTCTGTGCGCACCCGCTGTCTTCAGTCATCACACATCACTGTGATGATATTTACATGATGTAAGCGGAGTCAGACTGACATTTCCTTGAGTAAATCACGATTTCAGCGGATGTTTGCGTGTGTCCGCGCTTGAGCTCAGTATGAGTGTACACGTCAGCCTGCACCCAAGACCGAATCGTTCTTGTTTGCACTACTTGACAGGTAGATTGGATTTCCCCAGCAGACTATAAGGCACTTAAGTACCATAGAGTGCAATGCGGCAGGTATATACAGTATTTCTATATCAAAGGATTTATTGAGAGGTTTTTATGTTGTGGGGGTTTTCATCCCTCTATATGTCCGTGTGTCTGTGCTATTCTTGTGAGACAATAACTCAAGAATGCCTGCAGAGCAAGTCTTCAAATTTGGCAAAAAAAAAAAAAAAAAAGTCGGGCTCAAGGATGAACTAATTAGATTTTGTTGATCAGGTGTCATAGGTCAATGTTAGTGTGACCTCAAATCTGTCTCTTTTTTGTGAACACAATATCTGAGGAATGTATGGAGGGAATGTCCACAAATTTGCTCCAAATGGCAAGTTGAGCTAAAGGATGAACTGACTCGGTTGTGTTGGTCAAAAGGTCCGAGCTCACAGAAACTGCAAAAAAAAAGAAAAACAAACACATTTTTGCCACAACTTTCAGTGTCATATAGTGATTATGACAAACTTTGACACAAATGTCTAAAAGGATAAAATTACATGACATGACATGATGATATTTTGTACCTAAAAGGTCAAAGGGCAGCTTTTCTGAGATTCACCCCGTTCTCATGGATATTTATGGAGTGTCTGGAGAGTATCTCTTCCCATTAGGCACAGCTGTCAGTTCAGCCGTATATCTCTATATCTGTTGATTATCACAAAATTTCACAAAAGTGTCTAAAATGTTCAGCAAATGTGACAATGTTTATATGAAAATTCAATAAAATACTAATGATAACAAAAAATGTCTAAAATGATTAGACGGCCTTTTGTATCCAAAGGGTCAAAGGTCAAGATGTTCAGGATCATTCAACTCAACACAATTTCTCAGGAATGCCCGGTTGGAATTTTTCTATATTTGTCATAAATGTCAAGTGAGGATCAAGGAGGCAATGGGTCAAAGGTCAAGGTAATTGTAACGTCACAAAGCATGTATTTGGGCATTCGTCATTTGCTGATTTAGACACCATTTTAGACCAATTTCTAATAGGCCGTGATTCCGGTTTTATATAAGTTAACATCTTTATGTTGTGCATACGTGTCAGCGGAGAAGGTAAGCATGAGGTAAGAGAGATGGAATCAAATGAGAGACAGAATGAGAAGAAAAGAGGAAGAAAGACTGGAAGAGACACAGCAGGGGGTAAAAAATATGTAAGTGTGCATTCAACAACAGACAAAGGCCAGATGTTTATAGTTAACCAGGAGAGGTAGAGAAACGAAGGGAGGAGGAAAACCAATTGTTCCTCACCTCCTCCTTCTTTTCCTCCCTCTCTCTGTCAAACAGATCTGGAGCACAGCTGAGCAGCTCTCTCCGCCACCATCTTCCCTCCTCATCCTCGCACAGCCCCTCCACCCTCAGATCTGCCCCCACCGGCTCCACCACAAAACATTTCCTCTCACTTCTCAAATCCTTAATGAAAAGCGCTCATCCCTTTCCCCACCCAGGTTATGTGCCCGCAGTGACACATCTCTGAATTATACACTTCAGCAACTTCATCTCTTTCTCCCAACCGTCCCTCTTCCTCTCTTTCTTTCTTTTTCTCCATTTCATGGCAGCTCTTTTTCTACCACTGTCACTGATCTCTGTTTACTTAGCTTTCATCTCCTTCCTCCTTCCTGAGCTCCATTTCTTACCAGCCGCCCGTGTTTGAGCATGCACCGGTAACTCAATGCTCATGAACGCACCGTGTTTGTGTTTCCATATGTGTCCGTTCACAGCCAAGTTTTCTAAATTGCACGGTGCTCTGACTGTCTGGAGCAGAGGGAGGAGGAGTAGATGGACTAGACTTCCTATCCTCTCTCTTTTCTTCTCCTCCTTTCTCCTCTCTTTTCTTTACTCCTCCTGTCCTCTCTGTTCCCCCCTTGGTCACGGCTCTATTAGGCTTGATGCTGAAGCTAACGCAGCGTAATCCCACACAAGCGCACCATTTCACGGCACATCAGCAAGAGAAATGTTCAATTTCATGCAAGCGTATTCAGCCCGCAGGAAAACAGAGACAGAGCAAGATTGGAAAGTATACCTTTGAGACAGTGGAGAAATGCTGTGAAAAAGCAGTGTGTGTGTCCGTGCGTGCGTGTGTGTGTGTGTATGAAAGCTGAGCTTATGCTGAGGATCAAACTAAAGAACGAAAGGTAATAAAAACACAATATGTCAGCTGAGAAAAAAAAAATCAAACAAGAATTTAGGACT
>CAAKHG010015031.1:4939-23469 GCA_901007715.1 Dactylopterus volitans | reverse complement strand
TGACACACACACGCACACGCACACGCACACACGCACGCACGCACACACACACCTGCTCAGCTCATCAGACACCAAACATCCAATGAGAGTCAATGATGTCCACTTGTACCTTTAATTGTGGGGGTCAAAGGTCACCATGTTGTCTGTTGCGCATATGCAGCTTGAGATATTTTAGGCAAATGTTTAAAGAGAATGAAATGATGCGATTATTTCCTTCCATATTGGATCACTTTTATTTGACTGTCAGAGTCAGTGACAAAGACGTCAACAGCTTTTGGATCAGTCAGGAATATTTCGCAGCAGCGGATGAGCTCACACACGTCTGGGTGGAGTCACACTCATCTCGATGGCAGGAAGTCACCGTGCTGCTGCTGCTGCTGCTGCTGCTGCTGCTGCTGCTGCTGCTGCTGCTGCTGCTGCTGCTGCTGCTGATGGCAGAGCCGCGGCCTGGTTATGGCTGAGCAGCAGCAGCAGAGCTGTCTGACACAATACTCACACTCACAACTGCTCCCACGTCTCGCTCGCTGTGTTTGTGTCCGTCTCTCACCTGCGTTAGTCTCTCACCTGCGTTAGTCTCTCACCTGCGTTAATCTCTCACCTGCGTTAATCTCTCACCTGCGTTAGTCTCTCACCTGCGTTAGTCTCTCACCTGCGTTAATCTCTCACCTGCGTTAGTCTCTCACCTGCGTTATAATCTCTCACCTGCGTTAGTCTCTCACCTGCGTTATAATCTCTCACCTGCGTTAATCTCTCACCTGCGTTAGTCTCTCACCTGCGTTATAATCTCTCACCTGCGTTAGTCTCTCACCTGCGTTAATCTCTCACCTGCGTTAGTCTCTCACCTGCGTTAGTCTCTCACCTGCGTTAATCTCTCACCTGCGTTATAATCTCTCACCTGCGTTAGTCTCTCACCTGCGTTAATCTCTCACCTCCCTTTGGCAGCCTATCAGACTTCTCCCAGCTGGTGACCTTTGAGAACGCTGAGATTGGCCAGTGCCCGAACCTCGCCCCCCCGCCGGCCCCGCCTCCTCTGCCGGAGGAAGGGGAGGAGGAGCCTGAGAGGGAGACAGTGGAATCTAAGCCAGATGTGACTCCGCTGACGCCCATTGCTCCACCTCCAGCGCCACCTTCTGTAAGTAACACACACACACACACACACACACACACACACACACACACACACACACACACACACACACACACACACAGGCACCTCTTCCCATGTGATGGACCACGGCCGTGGCTTCGTTCTGCGAGCTGAGCTCCGTTAGCTTAGCGCTTCGCCACACAGCAGTTGCTCCGCCCATTAACTCTCCTCTGTGGTGTCTCAGCTGAGCCCTGTCACGCGGCGCCGAGCCAAGACGCGACACTCCGCTGGGCTAACCGTGCAGGCCAGTGATGCGCTCTGAGCCCCCAGGGGGGCGGACCCCTCTCAGCTAACACTTAGCCGCTATGCTAGGAGAGGCTGCGAGTCACTGGCTGCACGGCCTGATGGGAGGACGTCACAGTTACCTGCTCATCCGCAGCCACGACTGGACATCAATCAGGATGAAGGTGGAGCTGAAACAGGGCAGCTTCATCAG
Organism: Dactylopterus volitans; assembly: GCA_901007715.1. Taxonomy (NCBI): domain Eukaryota; kingdom Metazoa; phylum Chordata; class Actinopteri; order Syngnathiformes; family Dactylopteridae; genus Dactylopterus; species Dactylopterus volitans. Next base: position 21,886 of record CAAKHG010015031.1, on the reverse strand, counting down.
CAGCTAAGGATGAAGGTGGAGCTGAAGGAGATGGAGATGGAGATGGAGATGGAGATGGAGATGGAGGTGGAGATGGAGATGGAGATGGAGGCGGAGGTGGAGATGGAGATGGGGATGGCGATGGAGATGGAGATGGAGATGGAGATGGAGGTGGAGATGGAGATGGAGATGGAGATGGAGATGGAGGTGGAGATGGAGATGCTTGTAGGCTTCACGCTGACATTAATGTTACTGTTGATGTTGTTCGCTGTCCCTCAAGCAGTCGCAACAACACACACCTACACACACACCATACACACACACCAGACACACTCACACACCAGACACACACACACACACACACACACACACACACGCACACACGCACACACGCAGACACACACACGCACACACACACACGCACACACACACACACACACGCAGACACACACACAGCAGCAAACATCAGGTGGAGGAGGAGCATTGAGGTTCTTAAGGTGATGATGACCTCATATCCTGGGTCATCACCATGTTTCAGAGAACAAAGGAATCATGTGGAGTTCTGAATATCTGTCTTCTGATAATTCTCATGATGTTCTTCATCTCGTTCCTCATGATGTTCTCCATCTTGTTCTTTCTCTTCACCAGAGTCTTGTGGTTATCAAATCAGAAAATCTGGAAAATGTTTGTTTAGGAAACATTTTCCTGCAGTTTTTGGCCTTTGCTTAAAATGCGTTCATATAAACATCCTCAAACATGTCGGACAGGAAGTGGCTCTGCATGTTCCCTGCATCAGCCTGCTGACGTTGGATCTACCAGGAGAACGTTCCGTGTGCCACGTGTTGGATGTTAGCTGTTGCTGCTCGTTGGGAACGTCTGAAGGAGAGCAGCTGAAGCTGGGTGAAATATCAGCTTTGGGTTTATGAGGTTTATAAAGCTTATTAGGTTCATGAGGTTTATGGGATGTATGACGTTTCCATGGATTATGAGCATTATGAGATCATGTGATTTATGAGGTTTATGAGGATTTATGAGGTGCATGAGGTTTATGAGATTTATGAAGTATATATGTATTATATATGCTGTTTATGAGGTTCATAAGCTTTCTTAGGTTTATGAAGATTTTGAGGTGCGTGAGGTTTATGAGGGTTGTGTGGTTTATGAGGATTACATGGTTCTCAGAATTCACTGGTAAAAACATGCATGAGTGTTTGTGCAGCTGATCATTAACATTTATTTCATTTCTATCATTATATCAGCTTTGTCGGGGTGGAGCGTTTTATGGCTCTTTGTTATGGCTGATAGATTTTAGTCTTTCTTGTTTGGAGCAGGGTGCCGCTCTCAGGTAGCGACATACATTTTGCATGACTGTAATATTCCAGACGCAGAGGCAGGCTGACGGTAAACAAGGGTCCCAGCAGGGGTCTGAGGCTTCCTCATCTCCCTCTTTTCTCCGGTGGGCTTCTGATCCCTCAGACACTTGAGAGCTTCTGAGAGAAGCGTTGCAGAGAACCACGAACAAATATTTCCAGACCTCATTTTGCAGCGTAATGCTTTGATTTGTATGCAGCTGCGCTTGGCGATATCACGCTTCTGACTACAAATCATAGCTTTCATTTCCCTCAGAAATCAGAAAGTAGAACTATAAGAGTGTTTGATAGTGAGAGAGCAGACCCGTGGAGCCAGTGATGGACCTCCGACGTCAGCTAAAGGTATTGAAGCCATTTTCAAAATCGATCTCACAGGTAATTAAAGTGCGGTTTTATTCATGTTTTCGTGCCTGGACTCGTCTCTGCGGCTGCTGCATCATCATCATCATCATCATCATCATCATCATCATCACCACATGAGAACATGGTCACACCACATTCACTCCACAGGTGTTCAGGTGATGTTCTCTACATCAGTGGTCTCCAAACTACGGCCACATTAGGCCCCGCCCCCTGAACAATACCACTACAGTGCCTGACAAAAATATAGGACCACCTATTTTTAGGGAGTAAGTTATTTTTTAAATAAATAGTGTTATTATTTATTTCCTGACTTTTCTCTGTGAAGAGCCCAGAGAGGGTTACTTGGTTACATGTGGCTTTCTGGAAAACAATATATTTTTACATTTAGGCTCCCCTGCGATTGTCACACTTTTTCTGTCACAAAACTGACCCCCCATCAGAGAAGGGAAAAGTTATGTGGCCCTCACAGGAAAAAGTTTGGGGGCCCCTGCGCTACATGCATAATGGCGACATGCGTCATGGCGCCATGCGTCACTGCTTGGCTGCAGCTGATTGGACGGCAGCTGTCCTCCGGTCCGGCTTCGTCGCTGCTATTAATCCTCCTTCCCCTACTGACCTACAGGAGACCACACCCCCTGCTGCTACCTCTGCTCCGCCCACTCCTGCTGCAGCAACGCCCAGCGCTGACACGGTACACGCAAACACGCACGCGCACACGCACACGGCTTGATGCAGTTAAAAACAAAGTCCATCCTCGTCCTGATGAACTCTGCTCTTCAAAAAATCTAAAATATAGAAATGGAAGAGCAACACTGACATTTTATCAAGTTTTACCCAATAAGGACCCAGCGTGAGCCAGCCGTCGCTGGCCAGTTCGATGTTCTGGAGTGTTCCTCAAACAGCTCCAAACTTGGGTCACGCGACCTCATTTCTTAAAGGTTGTTTTTGACAATTCTGGTGCTTTAATATCAGCTGCTGCAGAACATTTGAGCTGCTCTGATCACATTCATGGGGCCTCGTCATACATAATCAGCTGTCATCAGCTTTTATGGTTTCAGTATAAAGACATAATGACACAGAGTCCAAGCAACACTGGAGCACGTTTAAACATCTGGGGCCAAAGCTAATTGCTAATAGCTAAAGCTAATTTCTCCCAGAGGAGAAGAGAACGGCTCAATTGATCCCTGTAATAAGCAGAGCAGACGCCTGGTCTCTGGAGAAACACACACGCACACACACACACCTGTACACACACGCGCGCGCGCACACACACACACACACACACTTATACAAAATCCTGACTTAATGACTTCACATTCTTTTGGTGTGACCTCCAAGCAAAGACCAGCCGCTCTGAATGGTGGAGCTTCATCTCATTGTTAGCGTGATGGAGACGCAGGGAGGGGAAGAAGAAGAAGACGAGGAGGATGAAAGAGGGCAGAAGAGAAAAGAGAGGGCCACTGAGGAAGAGGAGGAGAGGAAGCTCTCTGAGGCGAGCTCACGTCTTTTGTTGGCTTAATGGAAAGATGGAGGAGAAGGAGGAGGTGGTGGGGGCTGAAAGTAGGGAAGGAGGGAGGGAGGGAGGGACGGAAAGAATGAAGGAAAGAAGGAATGAAGGAATGAAGGAGCCTGCAAGTGTCTGGCTTTTGTTAGATGGAGGGAGGAAGAGAAGGGGGGTGATAAGAGGTGAGTGTCAGCGCCAACAAAGCAAGGTCACGGCGAGGGGATGTCTTCACTTGAAAGAGAACAAGAGGGGAGGGGAGATGAACACACTCTCACACACGCACACAAACTCTCACACACGCACACACACACTCACTCCAACATTGTGTCAGTCGCAGTCGAGGTAAAGCAGAGCAGCTTTTGTCACTTAAGGAAACGTATTGAAGGAGACTCTTAAAGGTGATGACAGAGGAGGAGAGGAGCTGCTGAGAAGATGGGAGGAGAAGGTGAGGAAGGTAGAGGACAGAGTCAGGAGGAAGGAGTGACGAGACGAGACGATGGAGGGATGAGCAGAGAAGGGGAGGTGGTGAGAATGGAGAAGGATGCAGGGAAGATGGGGGATATGGTAGAAGTGGAGATGCAGGAGAACGACAAGAACGACAGAGCAGTGAAGGAGAGAAGGAAGGTTCTGACTCAGAGGGAGAAAGCCGGAGGACAATAAAGAAAGGATGGGAGGAAGAGAGGGTGATGAAAGACAAGGATAAAGAAGGACGTGGCCAGCTGAGGGACACAAAGAGGAGATGGTTGTTGGTGGAGATGAAAGCGAAGAGAAGAGGAGCAGAGAAAAGACGACAAAGAAGGATAGTAAAGGAAAATGATGGGAAAACATGATGAAGGAGAAGAAGAAGAGACGAGAACCGTGGAGTTGAATGGAAGAGAGATAAGAGGAGGACATGAGGACAAGAGCAGGGCAGGAGAGTGAGAGCAGAGGCGAGTGCGATGAAAAGGCTGAACGCAGGAGGACAACAGGAGATGGAGGAAGAGAAGACAAAGCAACAACAATGAAAGGAGCGAGAGGAGGAACGCCAGCAGCCGCTCACGGCTCGGGCTGGCAGGTGTGACAACACTGACACCTGCTGGTGCTACTGCACCCTGCAAGCGGAGCGCCGAGGCTCCCCGGCGCTCCGCTGATGCTCCGTCGCCCCGCGGCCAACGTGAAGCATTTAGAGGCGCTCTATTGGTCGATCCTGGAAACAGCCGCCATCTTTGGCAGCAGCGGATCTGAGTTCATCAAGAGCAAAAAACAGATTTCAATTCTTGATCTTTCCTCTCACCTGTCCTGCTGTTTGTCATTCAACCTTCGAGGGGTAACACAAGCTTAGATTGAACATTTACTTTTGAAATGAAATACAAAATCACCAAAACCCATATTAGCACCTCACGAGGCCTCACGTGTTCTTCATGCACTTTTAAAGTTCCCTCCGACTGCTCCGAGCGTTCGGTGACCCGGTCGACCCTCCAGCTCTCTGCAGAGGCGCCGTCAGTGTGACTGGCAGGTGCTTCTCAGCTGTGAAGCTTTCTGCTGACGGGAGGCAGAAGGTCACGGCAGCGACCCTCTGCCTCCCGCCGTGACTGACATGTTGTTTCCCACCTTCAGGACTCGTGTGCATCGGCCGCGGCGCCGGCGGTGCTCCAGCAGGCCTTTCAGTTCGGACTCAGCCGGAGCAGCCACATGAGCTTCGCCTTCGACGACACCAAAGTCCGGGAGAGGTTCGTATCCGGAGGAGATCGTCTCACGCGAGGAGGTCCATCTCCTCGCGTTCCTGTTTGTTCGCTTGAGCGCTCTCGGACGTTCATAATTCAGCATTTATAATCACAATGCATGATTCAGCTTCTCGTGCATGTATCTACGTCTCGTGTGGGAACACCTGGAGGGGGTTTCTGAATCTGAATCTGCTAAAAATGCTTCAGGATTCTCTTTTACTGCTCTTATGACATTTGTACGTTTGTCTGTCGGGTTCCTGTGGAACCATCATCTCTGACACAGCTGGAGGGGGTTTCTTCACATTTTGCACAAACATCCATTTGGACTTGAGGATCTGTCAATCAGACTTTGCTGGTCAAAGGTCAAAGGTCACTGGCCTTTGTCCATAACTGAAGAATTCACATGCTGAATTTGACAAAATGTCACACAAATCTGTGCAGAGCAGCTCTGGAAGATGAAGGTTGATGTTCTGAAACCTAAAGGTCAAAAGTCTACTTCACTCTGATATTATAATGTTCTTCACAACACTTAAATTCAACATCAGAACTCTGCAGCAGCCAGGAGGTAATAGATTACATGAACAGCAGCAAGGAGCGCTAACAGCGCCCCCACCAGGGTGGCGCCGCTCCTTCAACAATGCTCCGCCCCTTTCGCCAAATCTCAGAGAGACGCAGTGAAATGAAAGGAAAACCTAGTAAATACTGAACACATGGAATATGGTGTGTGTGTGTGTGTGTGTGTGTGTGTGTGTGTATGTGTGTGTGTGTGTGTGTGTGTGTGTGTGTGTCAGGCTGGTATTGGAGCTGGAGTTGAGAACCAAGGAGGATTCTGGACTCGTCCTCTACATGGCCAGAATCAACCACGCGGACTTTGTGGCCATTCAGGTACCAAGCAGCAGCACAGCAGCTCTCAGCCTCCTCATCGTCTCACCCTACTCATCATCTTACCCTCCTTGTCCTCCTCATCTTCTCACCCTCCTCATCCTCCTCATCTTCTCACCCTCCTCACCCTCCTTGTCCTCCTCATCTTCTCACCCTCCTCATCATCTCAACCTCCTCACCCTCCTTGTCCTCCTCATCTTCTCACCCTCCTCATCCTCATCATCTTCTCACCCTCCTCATCCTCCTCACCCGTCCTCACCCTCACCTTGTTCTCCTCACCTCCTCACCCCCCTCACTTCTCTGTCTTCTCTCTCCCTGCAGGTGAAGGACGGTCAGGTGTGTCTGGGCTATGACCTCGGTCATGGAAACACCTCTGGATGCGTCCCGTTCTCCATCAACGACGGCACCTGGCACAAGGTGGGTGGCGTCTCACTCTCTCATTTGTTCACTCTTTCACTTTCTAACCCATAAAAGGTTCATCTCACTCATGTCCCCTTCATCTGCTGGCCTGCAAAGATGGTGTCTCTGTGTGTGATTATGAATGGACACCCTCTTAAAATCGCTATTATACGGGACATGCTGTGCAGCGTGTAGATCTACGTCATATGTGACAGTGATCATGTTTCAGCTCATCATCATGAGGTAAGTGGTAAATGCTGGTTGTGGCGGCGCCGTCAGTGTCGCTCTGGCTGCTGCACTCATGAAGGTGGCGTCCGATACCTGCAGAAGCTGCAGTACCACTGGGAAACACAAGGCGGAGGAGTCATCTACTGTCACTTAAATGACAATTATTGTGTTTCATTTGTGAGCGTCTTGCTGTCCCTGATATCGCCTGGTTCAGGCATCATCATATCTCCTCCTCCTCAGGGTCTCGTCCTGGTTTCAGTATCTCTGAGGGCATCCCGTGTCTTTTTGCTTTTCCAGTGGAATCTTCACTCGCTGTCGATTCACTTGTCTGTCTGCATCCGTTTCTCCTCCTCTGCCTCCTCAGATCCGTGTGAGTCGCCTCAAGCAGAGAAGCCTCCTGTTGGTCGATCAGCGCTACAGCAAACAGATGATCAGCCCCAAGAAGGTAGCTTTCATGCGGTTTCTCACCTGGCTTCCTCTTTTGGCTTCTGAACTATGACATCATGACATCATCATTGCGAGTGAAGTGATGTCACGCGACGGTGTTGATGCATTCCTGCTGTCTCCCCCTCCGTCACCAGGCCGACCTGCTGGATGTGGTGGGGATGTTGTATGTGGGTGGACTACCACAGAACTACACCACCAAGAGGATTGGACCGGTAACAAGAAACACACACACACACACACACACAAGCGCACACACACACGCACACACGCTCCTGAAAGCGATCGGCTGCCATGCTGTTTTCCAGATTCTCTACAGTATCAATGGCTGCATCCGTCACCTGAAGATGGTGGGAGCTCCTGTGAGCACGAAAGCTGCTGCTGCTGCAGGTAAACACACGTTTATCGTTCATGTGGTTGGACTTTGATTCATGTTTAGGTTGGAGGTGTCATGCGTGTGTTTTTTTGACCGTCGTCTGTCTCGCTGTCTCGTTCCATCGAGGTCGCTCCGAGTCGCTCACCGAGGACTTCGACCTGAACATGGCGGCTCCCTCGTCCAGTCACATGGTGGGAAGATGCTTCGCAGCCACTGAGGCTGGAACCTACTTCGATGGTTCTGGTTTCCTGAAAGCAGGTGAGGTTGGGCCAAGCGACCCTGGCACTGAACAACTGTAGACTTCTACCTGGAGGTTATTTGAGTGGAGATTTGGAGAAAAATGAGCCATAATGTCAGCTTGTCCTTCTGAGGAAATAAAGTACAGAAGAATTCCTGACCGGAGGGTCTTTGCTGATTGGCTGACTGTAGAGACCTTCACAGACGCCAATGCAAAAAAGAAATGCATTTTTCACTATGCTATACAGATCTGCCCCAAAATTTGATAGACGCTCCGCTTGTGTAGCCCCACCCCTCCTCCAAGGTTCCTGCAAATCGGCTCGATAGTTTTTGTGTAAACAGTCAGACAAACGTTAGCGGGTGTAAACGTTAGCGTCGTAGCAGAACTAATAAAGTAGGTGCTGCAGTTTTCTGGCTCTCAGGACACGCCCGCAGCAAGCTCCACGTCCTGGGGGCCAGCAGAAGCATTCAATCTTGCGCCTCTGCCATTCCAAGCTGGAGCAGAACTTTTGGAGCAAACAATTAACTGTTGAATACATCTTGTTGAATATAAAAAAAAACCCCTGAACAGAGCAGCATTTACAGATTTAACGCCGTCAGAAACACGACGGTTGAAACTACTCCCAAAGGCAGCTCTCGTTGAGTGTGTAACACCATGAAGTGTAGGTCAGCTCCTCAGGTTGCCATACCGACGCCCGGTGGCAGAAACCCTGTCAGAGCCAGTTTCACTTTGCTGAATGTACAAATGAAGTTAGACCTGTTTCTGCTCTGCAGTCTCGAACTACCGGGTGGGTCTAGATGTGTCCATATCTCTGGAGTTCCGGACCAGCAGAACCAATGGAGTGCTTCTGGCTGTTAGCAACCAAGGCAATGATGGACTGGGACTGGAGATCGTCCAGGGAAAGGTAGTAACCGCTGGACTGTATCCAGTTGCCATGTTTGTCCCCGAGGAACCGTAAGAGACTCCTTTCTCCCCTCCAGCTGCTCTTCCATGTTGACAACGGAGCTGGACGAATCACGGCGGAGCACATCCCCGAGGGGGAGGGCTTCTGTGACGGCCGGTGGCACTCAGTCACCGCGAGGAAGCTTCGTCACAGGGTGGAGCTGGTGGTGGACGAGCGGCGGAGCCAGGCGGAGAGTCCAAATGTGCGATCCAATACCTGCGACACCAACGACCCCATTTACGTGGGAGGACACCCGGGTACGAGTGTCAGCAGCGCTGCTGTCTGCTTGCACGTTACAACACTTACACTATTTTCAACCGCCAACATGTCCAATAAGGGAGCAGCTGCTGGATGAATAGCTTAAACTCGGGTCAGAGTCGCGCCAGAACCGCCATGTTTGAGCGGGGCAAACTCCTCCTACATACTCAGGTGCAAACAGCATCGCTGGCTAGCGGGGTGCTAATAGCGTGTGCCTCAGAACATGCAACAGACCAGGCGGCCATACTGTTTACACTCAGTCACTCGATCATTCGCTCACTCAGCAGCCAATCGGGGACTAACGGAGCTGTGATGTCTTTTTTTTTAGACGGCGTTCGCCAGGCCGCTCTCTCCATCAGCACTTCCTTCAGAGGTTGTATGAGGAACTTGAAGATCACCAAAGCCTCCAAAGTCATGGAGGTGCAGTTCAACAAGGCTCTGGAGGTGAAAGGAGTCCAGCCCCTCTCCTGCCCTGCTGCAGCTGCCTGACCGCCTCCACACAGGCTCCGCCTCCACACAGGCTCCGCCTTCCCTCCCTCCTCTCATTTACGATAGATGCGTCCATCTCAAACAATACAACCATCACAACTTACACACGTCCACGTGCCCCTCACATCATCATAGATGTTACTGAGGGTGCCGCTAAGATTCAAACACTGCACCAAATAAGAGTCAGAGGTCATGATGAAGGTGGAGGAAGTCGTGTTCATGTACCGACAGACTATCCCAGCAGGGGGCAGTGATGGTTCTATGGTCTGACATGGTTCTTCTCTACGTCCAACCTGCACACCTGGATCACAAAGTAATCACCCCCTTCAGGCTGGTGCGTTGGCTGGTCCATGTGTAATCACGCATGAGCAGCAAACGCTCCATCCAGAGAGAAACATCTGCTAATCCCAAACAAATAATCTGCCAAAAGTGCAGGAGAAAATCCAAATATAACCTTTTTGTAATGAGTTTATGTGATGAAGACGTTAGTATAATAAACTGCTGTGGTTGCAGGTCCTCACAGCATTCAGCATCATAATTCTTTGGGTTTCATGTGATCATCTTGGTGTTGAGCCCTCAGTTTTTTGACCTGAGTGAGTTTCCTCTGCTGTCCTCCATGAACCTTGTTCCCACTGAGAAACCGGCGCTTGCTTTGCTCTCCACTGATGGAGTTTAGAAAACGACCAGAATAACAATGATGATAACAACGAGACCAGATTTCACATCCAATGACTTTAAAATCAAAAGCACTTCAGTCCAAAAGTGTTAAATGAATTATTGTAGCAGGACGAGAGAAAGCCGGTCACGTTACATCCAAACGATTTGGGGTCCTAAGCGTTCACACACGTAGCCAGTTGCTGATTCGTCATTGATTGTGAGTCACTGACTGTTGATTGGTCCGACTGTGTCAACTGGAAATTTGCACTCAGGAGTCATACAGCAAATGTAAAGAAACAAGGTTTGTGTAGGACATTCACGGTGTTCTGCATGTTGTGGATGTGTATTAATCAGCGGTTTCCTTCAAATATATTCTTGATGACATCACAGTTTGTACTGTCCTTCCTTACACCGCTCAGTGAGATCATGACAGAAAACTGTATCATTTGGATGAGTGAAACTGAGACAAAGGCTGGAAACTTGTTTAAAATAAGGTGTTTACTGTCCGTGGTGGTGCCGTTGTTCTCCCCTGTATCCTCTCAGCGTCTCACGCAGTCTCTAAAGAAGCCTGGAATTGAACCAGTGGACATTTAATCACCAGACAAGGAGCAACAGGATGTGAGACGACTGTAATCGCAGTGAGAGAGAAGAAGAAACGTGCTGCTACATCATCTGGGATTCGACATAGTCATATGTCATTCGACCATAGTCATTCGACATACGGAACGTTTTTTATGAAATATGGGCTTCAGCTTTGCTAGAATTTACTTTATACTTTTACGTGAGAATTCGTAAAGTAATAAATGTGGAGTGAAATGAAGATGATCAGAACCGTGAGGTGAGAGAAGATGCATGGAGATGCTGAAAAAGAGGCTCTCATTCACCGGTACCTGCATGTTACTGGCACTAGAGGGAGCTGTGGATCCGCAGAGAGTCCAGGAACTGCTTCTCCAGCTCCGTCACCTGAGGAGCCTTCTGGAACGTGAAGGTGATATCACTGCTGTCAAGAGGTTGGAGCACGTGAAGATTATGTTTCAGGTGGATCTTTAATCAACATAATGTAGTAATGATGGTCCGAGTCACTGTTAGCTGTGCATTCCTCTTTTATTATTATATCTTCTTTACATATGGTGAAGAAAGGATGGAGCTCAGCAACCATAAACCCTGCTGCTGCCGCCTGAAGTGGAATGTTGAGAAGATAGAAAAAAGCCAAACACCATAGTCATCTCCCTCGTTCGTGGTGAGACGCAGGGTTCTGTTAGATGAACAAACATGGCTTCTTCTTCTTGTGTCTTTCGGAGATCTAAAAGCTAATTTACTAGAAAAGTGGGCGAGCGGCCGCTGGTGAGGGAGAGCGAAGGTCGAAGGTCAGGAGGTCAGATGTTGACCGCGAAGCCCTCCGTCGCTCCACCTCGCCTGGTCTTCTGGGGTTAGCTAGCTACGGCGGCATAACACCTTCAAGCATTCCATACTTTACATCATTGAGAGTAAACTGATAGTCGGTGCAGTTACCATGGTAACGTGAGTGTAGATAGAGTGAAGCGGCAACCTGCCCCTCCCACCCCCCCGTGCCCCTCCCCCTTCCCCTTCCCACTGTGGAAACCTAAGAAGGAGAAGAAGCAGCCTCGTGAACGCTGCGATGGCGCCGCCCTGGTGTCACGCCCGCATCATTGCCTGCTGCCGCTCCTCCTCAGCTCATCTGTGGCGACCTTCAAACATGGCGGCTGCGTCCCAGCAGTCCCGCCTCCCGCAGCCCCACCCAACCTCCCCAGGGTCCTTCCCCGTCCGGGTTTGGTTCCTCCTGCTCTTCATCCACAGCTCATCAGGACGACTGCATGAGGCCCGTCAGCCGTTTGCCCGTCAGCGACTTCCCCTGCGAGGAGGCGGAGACACAGGCAGATGAGCTGTCATTGGTCGAACAGAGATGAGTCAGAAACATCAGCAGAGATGGTCGGTGACCAGCTCGCAGTCCACCATGAACGTGTGACGAGCCACCGCATGATCGCTCACGATGACGGATGAACACGCGTCGCCTGAGCGCGCCGCCGCCGCTGGCTGAGTGAGGGGGCGGAGCTCTGACGCGTCTGCAGCGGTTAAACGGTCTCGTGTGAGAGCAGGTGAGATGGTGACTGCTGGCGTGATGACGTCATCGTCCAAGGCTCCGTAGAGACGCGAGTTTCCTCTGCAGCTGCACCTCCGATTCACGTATGAAGTTCAAGCGGTTTGATTTGATGTGAGGATTTATCAGCCAATCACGCGAGCGTTTAACCGTACAAATACAACCAATCAGAGAGCAGCGCAAACGCTTCAAACGAATCAGTTCAATAATTGATACACTGAATGATCTTTTCCTAAAAATAATATCCATCAATAAAAGACGAGATGGGAGTCAAGTACAAACTGATGCAGCAGTTCTGGGATGATAAGGTGGAAGTTAATCAAAGCAAAACTGGCTTTCATGACCAAGATGTGTGTATGTGCGTGCGTGCGTGCGTGCGTGCGTGCGTGCGCGCGTGTGCGTGTGTGTGTGTGTGTGTGTGCGCTCACCACGCTGCGGGTGAACTTCTCCAGTGAGGTGCGTCGTCCCTGTTCAGCTTCAGGCTGCAACAGAAAGTTCAACATCTGAGTGATGATTGATGATATACATGTTACATATATACCGTACACAGATACTGTATATCTGTACTGTACATATAAACTGTGTATGTAAACTGTGTATATCTATGACATATGTATCTCATAGATATACGATATACTCAGTTTAAAGTTCGTCGTTGAGTGATAAAACAAAATGTTGATTAGCAGATTAATTGTTCAACAAAAGCAGAACTTTGCAGCACTTATTAAAATGATAAACACGGACATGAACTTCAATAACAACATAATTCAAACACATAAAACCATGACAGTCGCACACACACACACACACACACAGACACACACACACACACACACACACACACACAGAAGTACCTTCTTCCGGGCCATCAGCAGGTCCTGGTAGATGTTGGATCGCAGGAAGCGGGCGTAGCTGTCGCTCTTCATCAGCTTGTAGATGTGGTCCTGGATGGACAGACAGGAGGACAGGAGCAGAGGATCAGGGAGGAGGAGGAAGAGGATGAGCCGGAAGGGGAGGAGGAGCAGGAGTAGGAGGAAGAGGACTGGAAGGATGAGGTGTGGCTGTGTGGGACCTGCAGTGTGCAGCTCAGCGAGGGAGGAGACGGCAGCAGCAGCTGGTTCTCGCCTCTGCAGCCGACCAGTGGAATGAGAGCAGGCAGCAGCCTCCTACCTGAGCGTCCTCGTAGCTGTAGCGGCCCGGGTCTCTCAGGTTCTGGCTCGTGCGTTCGTAGCTGTGAGAGTCCAGGTTGATGGAGCTCGGTGCTCCGTCGGCCAGAAACTCCGCCCAGATCTCCTGAGCCCGCTGAGCCACTTCCTGCTGCGGCATCCTCTTCAGGTCCTGCACAGCCAACCAGAAGCTGCAGATGCAGCTCGGGTTATTATTTGACTTCAAGATTATCAATAAAAATAAGGCAAGATCGGACGCCGTTCATACGCTGGGGGCTAAGCCACGAGAAGCAGAACCTCATTTTCTGGCCTCAGTTTCCATCTGAGCGTGGACTTTGTGTGAAGGTGAATCGGTTTGCATGATTCTCCATGATTCACCACGGGATGAGCTCATTGGACATCCCGAGTTAAAGGGAATGCACCAGATGTGGCACCGCGGCCCTGCTGCGCTGTGTGTGGCATTCTGCGACCCCAGTGATGTCACTGATGATGTCACTGCTGTCAGGAGAGGAACAGAACCTACGGCCATATGATGCTTCAGGTGGCTTCATGTTCCATCGTAACACATAAACATAAAAAGTGGTGAACTTCCCCTTTAAGATGAGAAGCTCAAACATAGGAAACCAGTCTGAAGGTTCTTCACAGGAGAGACGCAGAAACACATGAGGGGTCCAGAAGAACCAAGAGTCCTCAGACTCCTCCAGGACCATCAGATGTTTCTCAGTCATCTCAGAAACATCTGAACCAACAAGCGAGTGTGTGAGCAGTTTCACTGCTGAATTTCCACATTCCAAAGTGCCTCATTCGTCCAGTAGAGGGCAGCAGCAGGCAGAGCGCAGAGGTCGCTCCGGTCTGGATTGATCTGTGGAGGCTTCAATGATATGAAGACACACACCTCCAGGCCTGCTCGTTCTCTCTCTCTCTGTCTCTCTCTCTCTCTCTCTCTCTCTCTCTCTCTCTCTCTCTCTCTCTCTCTCTCTCTCTCTCTCTCTCTGTCTCTCTCTCTCTCTCTGTCTTTCCTCAGCTCACATTAAAGCAAACCAATGATAGCTGAGGAGGAGAAACAGGAGAAGGAGAGATGGTGGAGATGATGGAGGAGCAGATGGACCCATGCTGACAAGGGTTTTTACTCTCCTTGTCACATTGAGTGTGTGTGTGCGTGCGTGCGTGCGTGCGTGCGTGCGCGTATTTGTGTGTGTGTGTCTGTGTGTGTGTGCGCGTGTGTGTGTGTTCCTCCTTATCTGGTGGAACGTGGCTGCTGGTCTGGGCGTCTCCGGTTCTCACCGCAGGTTCTCAGAGCTGAATTCCGACTCCAGGAACTTGAGGAAGAGCTCCTGTCCTGCAGGGTCCTTCAGGGCCTCCTCCAGAGAGAAGCCCCACTTCTTCACCCGCTGCTGATTGGGCTCCTTGCTGCTGGAGGTGGGCGGGGCAGCGGGGCAGGGCAGCGGGGCGGGGCAGTGCGGCGGGGCAGGTGGGCGGAAACAAAGGTGCAGCATGAGCTTCCAGCAGGGAGGTCAGTTTAAAGCAGATTAGAGCAGATTAAATCCCGGAGACGCGGCAGCGAGGCCGATGGACCCGGAGACGCCGGCAGCGCCGATGCTGCTGGCATGTCGGATGCTGGGAAACTGTTCATTTGACATTGAATCATTTTAATCTCTAGATGGAATATTTTCTTCAAACCTGCAATTTCTTAGTTTGGATGAATTATGAAGCTACTTTTGTCACAATGATGTCATGTCTGCGCTCATGAATTCAGGGAACGGAAGCAGGCGACCACAGAGGCAAAAGCCGGGCTCATTATTTTCCTATCTTTCATATTGCTCCCATGGACTGTCGACACTTTGACATCGACTGTGACACATAAACGGAGGCATGATATTTAGTTTGGACTGATGAAGCTGAGTCATCATCTGCTAATATATATAATCCTCAAAATAGTCAAAATGCTGACACTTCTCTGAGAAAGATTTGTTTTCAAGAAAATAACAAATCAGACATCAGGTTCCATGGAGTCCAGAACACACTGGGAGAGATTTAATAAAAATTAAATAATCACTCTGGTGATGATAACAGCCATAAATTTGTTTTGATTGGACATCACGGTAACAATGAAGTTGACCTTTTGGATATACCTTGTCATCACTTTAGGCTTTGAGACGTATGTGTGATTTTTGTCATAATTGGCACACAAATTCTTATTCTCCCTGCCAAAAATGAATTTTTGAGGTTACACTGACCTTTGACCTTTGACCACCAAAGTCTGATTGGTTGCCTCTCAAGTCCAAGTGGACATTTGTGCCAAATTCAAAGAAAGAAGAACCGGACAGAGAAACATGGAGCCCAAAAATCAGCACAAGTGAATCCTGGAAGATTTTCAGCGGTTTAAGATTAATATTTTTTTCGCAGTATAAACAGTTTGAGCAGCTGATGGCGATAAAAAAGAAGTCACCACGTTCAAGTCACCTGATATTCAGTTTGTAATGTGAACGCGTCTGTTTGGCTGAGCTGGTTCTGACTGGATCCCGGTCGCTTTGCTTCTTTCGGTTATTAAAAATAATCATAGAGCAAAGATGCGTTCAATGACCCAACACAGAATGAATCAGGACATAAAGAACCAACAAATAACCACATAATGTGCTTCTAAAGCTGCTGTTTTCCATGGATGTGATAGATGATGTGTGATGGAGGTGAAGGTGCTGGTGTTTCTGGACCTGCTCTCCAGGTCCCAGAGGGCCGGGTCATCGCTGGTCCAGGGGTTGGACGGCTCCGGCGGCATCACGAGCGGGTCGTAATCCATGTACTGTTCAGTGTAGCTGATCAGACTGACACACACACACACACACACACACACACACACACACACACACACACACACACACACACACAACAGGGTCTTAGATTAAACAGGAAGAGAACTAGAAGGACCCTTCAGCCAGATCAGTGTAAAAATACGTGGAACTGTGCTCCTCCTTGTCTCAAGCTCCGCCCCTCCAGCATGCTCGGTGTGTGTCATCGGTGACTCGGACGTTTATACAAACCTTCTTCACAACCAAGTAGCTGCGTCCATGTTGTCATCAAATAGCTTCATTTCCTACAGAAAGTGATGATCTTGAATGAGCCTGAACGAACCAGCCACCAGATGGAAGGGTTGAGGGGTTGGGACCTAAACCTGGAGGGTTGGGACCTAAACCTGGAGGGTTGGGACCTAAACCTGGAGGGTTGGGACCGAAGCCTGTTTCCACCACGGAACGTAATTGACCCACAGTCAGAGGTCAAAGGGCAGGTCGATGGGTGTGATGACGTTAATGATGATGCGCTTTAGGAAACCTCTTTTCTGAGGAATGTAAAAGACGCAACAGTCCAGGAGACAGTCGGGACCGTGGACGGCGCCGGCCCGAAGTCGGCCGTGGTCATAGAGAAACCTGCCGTCCTCATCAGGATCTGCACAGAGCCTGATCTCCTGATCTTCAGGGGTTGGACAGGTGCTTCATTCAGCTTCAAGCTGATCATTGACAGAGTCAGATGCATCTGCTGCATCCGATGGACCATGTTACATCTAAGTTCACTACAGATGACCTGGATCAGCTTTGACACACACACACGCACACACACACGCGCGCGCGCACACATACACGCGCACGCACAGACACACACGCACACGCGCACACTCACACACACGCGCGCACACACACACACAAACGCACACACACACGTGCGCACACACACGTGCGCACACACACATGCGCACACACGCACACACACACACAGGCCGTCCACGCATAAATTCTTGCAGCTTGGGCACCCTGGAACCTCACTTCCTACCTCGTAT